>CM065589.1:479633704-479889228 GCA_033119425.1 Bufotes viridis | reverse complement strand
AGTAATAAGACATTCCCCATTTTTTGAAATAAAATTACATGTGGCACAAGAACGTTGTATTCTTTGAATGAGACTCATTGACAATTAAAACCCATACATAATTTAATAGTCATATTACATTAGAACACATAAGCAATTGCAAATCCCAATTATGTGCCTCATACCTACTCTCCTCCTGCAGGCAATACAGAATATGGTGGTCCTCTAATCATTCTGTAAGATACCCAGAGGCAGTATCAAAACTAAACTCTTCTAAATTAAACATTGAGATTGGCATGTTCATTGTGTACTGTGAAATAAAGCTTTCAAGTTCACTTATAATAACAGAAATTATAGCTGGGCGGCCTGGATATTTGGCTACCATGACGTCTGCTACAATCTCCCCAATGTAGCTAAATTAAAACACAAAAATGGGCCTTCAGAGCCCATAAGCTCACAAAAACAATACAATAACCCATTAGTCCATTAAGAGCCTTTGCAAATCCTTGTAGATATGCTCAGCACTTCCACACAATCCACTTTTCCTGGGCTTCAGCGCATCTGGCCAAGATGCTCACTTCCCCTCTGCTTTACAGATCTTTGGTTCAGTGAAAATGCCTGTGCGTCCAAAACACCCGGATGACAACTTTACCAATTCATTCTACTTCAATGCTATATACAGAGACAAGCAGGGGTGTTGGACCCCTGCTAATTAGATCCTGAGGACAGGCGATAAAAATACCAGAAACCCCTTTTATCCTGAAATAATTGTACTCTGGGTTCCATCTCAGGGTCTCAAACTGGCAAATGGTGTTTGATCACTTGGCTTATCAAAGTAGATAAGCTATTATAATGGAGAGACACTAAGCCCTCCTGGATAAATTAACCACTGTGATGTACCAGTACGTCAGTGCCTGAGGGAATGTTTGGGCTGCTGCGGTGAGCCTGATACATACGCAGTGGGTGCCAGTTGTAACATACAGCAGACGTCGGGCTGCAATGATGGGGAATGGCAATCACGCTAAACCCCGTCATTTAACGCCCTCAGATGCTGCAAAAAATACTGATCACAGCATCTGTAAGGTTAGGTAGAGGGATGCAGTTCCCTCTGCCTTCCTATTAGAGCCCCTGCAGTGAAATCGCACTGGCCCACAGGGGTACAGGTGAATCCTCCGGTGGGCCCCTGAGCAAGGTGGGCCCATAGTTTCCCACCCCCTGCACAATTGGCACATAACACAGTATACTTACTGCACTACATACATACAGTTGTGTTCAAAATTATTCAACCCCCAATGCTGTAAAGGGTTTTAGGGAATTTAGTGTACATTTGTAATTGTGTTCAGATTTAAATCTTACAAGGACTTTTTAAAGAACCAAATGCAACTAAAATGACATCAATTGTTTTTGTAATACAGTATTAAATGTTTTTTTGTGATTTCTTCATTGACACAATTATTCAACCCCTTAAAGACTACCACTCTTAGTAACAGAGGTTCATTCAAGTGTTTTCGATCAGGTATTGAAAACACCTGTGGATGTCAAGGAGCAGCAATCAAGCATAATAAGCACCAATTAGGCAGATTTAAAATGACTGTGATACTCAGCTCCTTCTAGACATTTACTGGTGTGTTTACAAACATGGTGAAGTCAAGAGAATGGTCCAGGAAGACAAGAGAAGAGGTGATTTCTCTTCACAGGAAGGGCAATGGCTAGAAGAAGATTGCAAAGATGCTAAACATACCAAGAGACACCATAGGAAGCATAATTTGCAAATTCAAGGCAAAGGGCACTGTTGAAACGCTACCTGGTCGTGGCAGAAAGAAGATGCTGACTTTGACTGCTGTGTTCTACCTGAAGCGCAAAGTGGAGAAAAGTCCCCGTGTGACTGCTGAGGAACTGAAAAAAGATTTGTCAGATGCGGGTACTGAAGTTTCATCTCAGACAATAAGGCGCACACTGCATAATGAAGGCCTCCATGCCAGAACTCCCAGGCGCACCCCCTTGCTGTCTCCAAAGAATAAGAAGAGTTGACTGCAGTATGCCAAAAGTCATGTGGACAAACCAAAAAAGTTTTGGGATAGTATTCTGTGGACTGATGAAACAAAATTAGAACTGTTTGGGCCCATGGATCAACGCTATGTTTGGAGGAGGAAAACAAGGCCTATGAAGAAAAGAACACCTTGCCTACTGTGAAGCATGGGGCTGTTTTGGGGCTGTTTTTCTTCTACAGGTACAGGGAAGCTTCAGCGTGTGCAAGGTACCATGAATTCTCTTCAGTACCAGGAGATATTGGATGAAAATGTGATGCAGTGCGTCACAAACCTGAGGCTTGGGAGACGTTGGACCTTTCAACAGGACAATGATCCCTAGCATACCTCCAAGTCCACTAGAGCATGGTTGCAAATTAAAGTCTGGAACATTTTGAAGTGGCCATCGCAGTCACCAGACTTAAATCCGATTGAGAACCTCTGGTGGGACTTAAAGAAAGCAGCTGCAGCGCGCAAGCCTAAGAATGTGACTAAACTGGAGGCTTTTGCCCATGAAGAATGGGCGAAGATACCCGTAGATCGCTGCAAGACTTGTGTCAAGCTATGCTTACCGTTTAACCACTTGCCGCCACGCTAACGCCGATGGGCGTCAGCGTGGCGGCTCTCTCAGGTCTCACTGCCGCCTATCGGCGTCATCTCGTGAGACCCGAGATTTCACATGAACGCGCGCGGCGTGCGCGCGCTCATGTGATCGAGCCGGGACAACTGAAACTACAGCCTGCCAGCGCTGATCATGCGCTGGCAGGCTGTAGATGCGAAAAACAGCATTTAAATCGCATATCAGACGCTGTTTTGTAAACAGCGTCTGATATGCCTGCTGTCTGCTCGTCTGGTGGTCCCTTTGTTTGGGACCACCAGAGGAAACAAAGGTAAAGTGCACCAATCACTACACACACACCCCCCACCCCCATCACTGATTAACCCCTGATCACCCATGTCACCCCCTGATCACCAATGTCACCCCCTGATCACCCCCTGTCACCCCCTGTCACTAATCACCCCCTACAGGCTCATTCAGACGTCCGTATGTGTTTTGCGGATCCATGGATCTGCGGATCCATGGATCTACGGATCCGCAAAATACGGACACCGGCAATGTGCTTTCCGCATTTTGCAGATCCGCGACAGAACTATATAGAAAATGCTTTTTCTTGTCCGCAATTGCGGACAAGAATAGGACATGTTCTATATTTTTGCGGAACGGAAGTGCAGACTCGAAGCGCGGATCCGTAATTCGGATCCGAGCGGGACAAAGTCTGTCCCCATAGAAATGAATGGGTCCGCAATTCCGCTCCGCAAACAGAATTGCGGACGTGTGAATGGGGCATAAGGGTCCCTTATCACCGCCAGTTAGCTAGCTACTTGTTAGGTAGCTAGCGCCCAGCCCACCGCACCGCAGTCACTGATTTTGGCAGAGATTTTTTCATCCACATTGATCGATGCGAATGAAAAATCTGCGCCGCTCATTTTTTTTTTTTTTCAGCCCAGAGGCTGAACGGAAAAAATCTCATTACCCGTATGCTCAATATAAGGAGAATCGCAGAAACTCCTAATGCTGGCCATACGTGTAATGATTGCGGAGACCCTCAAATGCCAGGACAGTATAAATACCTCACATGTGACCCCATTTTAGAAAGAAGACACCCCAAGGTATTCCGTGAGGGGTATGGTGAGTTCATGCAAAATTTTATTTTTGTCACAAGTTAGTGGAATATGAGACTTTGTAAAAAAATATATATATATCAATTTCCGCTAACTTGTGCCAAAATTTTTTTTTCTGTGAACTCGCCATGCCCTCACGGAATACCTTGGGGTGTCTTCTTTCCAAAATGGGTCACATGTGGGTATTTATACTGACCTGGCATTTTAGGGTCCTAAAGCGTGAGAATCCAAATGCGTAAAATGGCCTGTGAAATCCTAAAGGTACTCATTGGTTTTAGGGCCCCTTTGCGCATCTTGGCTGCAAAAGTGTCACACATGTGGTATCGCCGTACTCAGGAGAAGTAGGGCATGTGTTTAGGGTGTATTTTACATATACCCATACTTTGTGTGAGAAATATCGCTGTAAACGACAACTTTTTAATTTTTTTAATACAAAGTTGTCAATTTACAGAGATATTACTCACCCAACATGGGTATATGTAAAAATACACCTCAAAACACATTGCCCTACTTCTCCTGAGTACGGAGATACCACATGAGTGACACTTTTTGCAGCCTGGGTGCGCAAAGGGCCCAAATTCCAACGAGTACCTTTAGCTTTTACATGGCTGCTCACAATTTAGCCCCGCCCAAAATGCCAGAACAGTACAAACACCCCACAAATGACCCCATTTTGGAAAGAAGACACCCTAAGGTATTCGCTGAGGGGTATGGTGAGTCCATGAAAAATTTAACTTTTGTCAAAAGTTAGCGGAAAGGGAGACTTTGCGAGAAAAACAATAAAAATCAATTTCTGCTAACTTGTGCCAAAAAAATCTTCTGTGAACTCGCCATGCCCTCACGGAATACGTTGGGTGTCTTCTTCAAAATGGGGTCACATGTGGGGTATTTCTACTGCCCTGGCATTTTAGGGGCCCTAAAGCGTGAGAAGAAAAATGCGTAAAAATGCCCTCCTAAAGGTACTCATTAGTTAGGCCCCTTTGCGCATCCAGGCAGCAAAAGTGTCACTCATGTGGTATCGCCGTACTCAGGAGAAGTAGGGCAATGTGTTTGGGTGTATTTTACATATACCCATGCTGGGTGAGAGAAATATCTCTGTAAACTGACAACTTTGTATAAATTTGTTTTAAAAGTTGTCATTTACAGAGATATTTCTCTCACCCAGCATGGGTATATGTAAAAATACACCCCAAAACACATTGCCCTACTTCTCCTGAGTACAGCGATACCACATGAGTGACACTTTTTGCAGCCAAGATGCGCAAAGGGCCCTAATTCCAATGAGTACCTTTAGGATTTCACAGGCATTTTTCCGCATTTTTCTTCTCACGCTTTAGGGCCCCTAAAATGCCAGGGCAGTAGAAATACCCCACAAGTGACCCCATTTTGGAAAGAAGACACCCATGCCTGTGAAATCCTAAAGGTACTCATTGGTTTTAGGGCCCCTTTGCGCACCCAGGCTGCAAAAAAGTGTCACTCATGTGGTATCGCCGTACTCAGGAGAAGTAGGGCAATGTGTTTAGGGGTGTATTTTTATATATACCCATACTTTGTGTGAGAAATATCTCTGTAAACGACAACTTTTAAAAAAATTTTACACAAAGTTGACAATTTACAGAGATATTTCTCTCACCCAGCATAGGTATATGTAAAAATACACCCCAAAACACATTGCCCTACTTCTCCTGAGTACGGCGATACCACATGAGTGACACTTTTTTGCAGCTAAGATGCGCAAAGGGGCCCAAATTCCAACGAGTACCTTTAGGTTTTACATGGCTGCTCACAATTTAGCCCCGCCCAAAATGCCAGAGCAGTAAACACACCCCACATGTGACCCCATTTCGGAAAGTAGACACCCCAAAGTATTCACTGAGGGGCATAGTGAGTCCGTCTGAGATTTTTTTTTTTTTTTGCCAGAAGTTAGCAGAAATGGAAACTTTATTTATTTATTTTTTCCTCAGAAAGTGTCATTTTCCGCTAACTTGTGAAAAAAAATGAAATGATACATGAACTCACCATGCCCCTCCGTGAATACTTTAGGGTGTCTTCTATCTAAAATGGTGTGATTTGGGGGGTATTCATACTATCCTGGCATTCTAGCACCTGAAGAAACATGACAGGTGCTCAGAAAGTCAGAGCTGCTTCAAAATGCAGAAATTTACTTTTTTGCACCATAGTTTGTAAACGCTATAACTTTTACCCAAACCAATAAATATACACTTATTAGATTTTTTTTTATCAAAGACATGTAGAACAACAAATTTTGTGAAAAATTTATATAGAAATGTAGTTTTTTTTGAAAAATTTTACAACAGAAAGTGAAAAATGTCATTTTTTTGCAAAAATCTATTAGTGAGAAGAAAAGGAGGTAAAATTCATTTGGGTGGTAAGTTGTATGACTGAGCAATAAACGGTGAAAGTAGTGTAGTGCAGATTTGTAAAAAAGGGCCTGGTCACTAGGGGGGTGTAAACCTGTGGTCTTCAAGTGGTTAAAAGCCGTTATAACTGGAAAAGGATGTTGTTCTAAGTACTAAGATTGAATGTCACTTGGGGGTTGGATAAAACTGATAATGATGTGAGCACAGAAAAGACATTTGTGGTTATTTCATTATAAATGTTATGTTATATTTGTCTGACTTACAAGTGCCTCTTTGATTTAATTGTAAACAAGATGACTGAAATAATCAAAATCAATGTCAAACTGGCCAAAACACTCAATTTCAGTGGGGGTTGAATAATTTTGAACACAACTGTATATTCAATGTACAGCACCTCAACCAGCCTATTTTCACATAAAAAACTTGATAGATTATTAAAGATACTGCACAATTTATTATAGACACAATCGGATAGCTAAGATGACTTCTAGGTATAGAGGAATGCTAGCCAGTATTTTCTTTTCCCTCGCTTTTCATAGTAGCTGCAGGGACCTCCATATTTAATCATCTGGTAGCATCTTGCTGCTGTGTGAGCAGGTAATATTTGAATGTATCCGTACTGTCGGCCCCCAAAATAAATTTTACTGGTAGGCCCTAGGCACCCCAGTCCGACACTCGTTACCATTCACTCTAATATATCTCTATCCCACTCACTCTAATAGATCTCTATTAGGATGAATAGGACAAAGGATCAAAAGATCCCAGGTTCTAGCTCCCTAAGGGGTTTATTACTGTAAATGTTAAAAAAAAACAACTTAAAATATTACAAGTTTAAATCACCCCCCTTTCCCAATTTTAGATATAAAAATATATTGACAGCAAAAAATAAAAATTTCAGGTATTGCCACTTCCGATAATGTCTGAGCTATCACAATATTTTTTACAATTCCTGTGCGTTGAACACCATAATGGAAAAAAAAATTAAAACCACTTCATTTGCCATTTTTTAATCACTTCCCCCTCCCCCCAAAAAAAATTAAATAACAGCGATCAAAAAGTCGTATGTACCACAAAAATGGTACCAATAAAAATTGCAGTTCGTCTTGCAAAATAGAATTCCTCATTCAGCTCTATGGACAGAAATATAAAAAAGTTATAATTAGAGTTGAGCGGACACCTGGAAGTTCGGGTTTGCCGAGTTTGGCCGAACGTCCCCCAAAGTCCGGGTTCGGGACCCAAACTTGACCCCGAACCCCATGGAAGTCAACTTTGGCACACTAAAATGGCTCTGAAAGAGTCATGGAAAGGGCAAGAAAAGAAAGAAACAAATGTGGATAGGGAAATAAAATAAATAAAAATTTTAAATAATCTTTAACTAGGAGGAGGAAGTCCATATGGAGTAGAAGGTTGAGGAGGCGGTGGACATGGCGGTGTAGGTAGAAGCAGTGATGGAGAAGGTAGTCGAAAATAGAGTTGAGCGAACCCGAACTGTATAGTTTGGGTTCGTACCGAATTTTGGGGTGTTCGGGACACGGACCCGAACATTTAAAAAAAAGTTTGGTTTCGGGTCCGTTATTCGGCAATTTCTTCCCGCTTTCTGAAGGGCTGCACAGCAGCCAATCAGCTAGCGTTTTACTTCTTGCCCTAAGAAGCCATCACAGCCATGCCTACTAATGGCATGGCTGTGATTGGCAGGGTGCAGCATGTGGACCAGCCTCTATTTAAGCTGGAGTCACGTAGCGCCGTACATCACTCTGCTCTGAATAGTGTAGGGATAGGATGCAGCTGCTGTGAGAGCGAGATTAGGCAGGATAGAGTCAGCAAATAACACCTAATGAAGTGATCGATCTACAGCTGTGAAACATTCAACTTCTGTTAGTTCATTGCTCACTGGTTTTTAGGCTGCCCAGAGCGTTTTTCTGTCACTTTTTTGGGGGGTGATTGGTGGCCATTTTGTGATCTTTTGGTGCACCAGCACATGTTTTCAGCTGCCACCAAGTTCAACGTACATTTTTGGGTTCAATAGTAGGCTATTTTTGCAATATCCTCCATCAGGGGTTGTGCAGCTGTGCTTACTGTCACACCTTGAAACACAGGCTAGAAATTGCTATATTTGATTGAGGGGTGAAATTCAATTCCCAAAATACCAATCCCCTAATTCTGGTGTTCCAGCTGTGGCTAGCCAAGTTTAATACTGTCCGTCAAAGGATAGATTTTTTTCTGCGGTGAAATTCAATTGCCAAAATACCAATCCCCTAAATCTGGGGTTCCAGCTGTGGCTGACAAGTGTAATACTGTACATTGTGGGGAGTCGCTCTGGCAGACAGGCTTGCGGAGGCAGTATAGGAGGCAAAGGACACAGTTCTTGAATCAATTAGTAGCGTTTTATGCACACTCAGCAAAATCACAGTCTTGGTGCTTGTTCACACACGACAAAAATCAAAGTCTTGGTGCTCATTCACACACAGCAAAACAAAAACACAGTAAAAGTTCACCTGTAGGATTTAGGTGTTAGTTCACACCCGGCTGACAGCTTAGCCACAGAAACGTCCAGGTGCAGGCTTCCATGCAGTCTGCACGCCTGCTTGCAGACTTCCACTCCCAGCACTGAGAGCTCCACAGCGTCACTGGCAGATGGCGGATAATCCACACAGCTGCTAGTGCTGGCTGCCTTTTAAAGCCTGCAAAAACCCGGCCTGGAGCTTGGGGAGTAGTGACCCACCCAGCACTTTGACTACTCCCAGTAAGAGCCGGCCCGGATCGGCTTTACAGCCATACTAACTATCAAGGTGTCAAACAGCACTATCTGCTGCTGACACACAAAACAGGCTCTTACCTCACCGAGGCCAGGAACCTCGGTGACACATATCTTCCGTCAATGACGGATCCTTGCGCTTTCCTACATACCTCCCCCCTTTGTTCAACCCTGAGGGGGTGAACACATGTGAGGCAGTGTACGCGGGACATGGCATCCACATTTCCCTGCCCTGTGTTCCACTGAGAACTTAAAGTTCTGTAAGGACAGGAACCATCTGGTGACCCGAGCATTCCTCTCCTTGGCTTGGCTCATCTACTTGAGACGGGAGTGGTCGGTCACCAGACGAAACTTCCTCCCCAACAGGTAAAAGCGGAGAGACTCGAGTGCCCACTTGATAGCCAGGCACTCTCTCTCCACTATACTGTACCTGGTCTCGGCTGGGGTGAGCTTATGGCTCAGTAAGAGAACAGGATGTTCCTCCCCATTGATTTCCTGAGACAGTACAGCACCGAGACCTACCTCCGAGGCATCCGTCTGCACTATAAATTCCCTAGTGAAGTCGGGTATCACCAAAACGGGGACCCACACAGGGCCGACTTCAAAGCGGAGAAAGCTTTTTCAGCCTGATCACTCCAATGTACCCTTGCTGACTTCCGTCCCTTCAACAGGTATGTCAATGGAGCGGCTATAGTGGCAAAGTGGGGCACAAACCTCACGTAATATCCCACAATTCCCAATGACTTTACCTGCCTGGTGGTGACAGGTCGGGGCCAACTACGTATAGCTTCTATTTTATTTACTTGGGGTTTTATGACTCCCCGCCCAATAACATACCCCAGGTATTTAATCTCCTCTAATCCTACTTAGCACTTCTTTGGATTAGCGGTCAGTCCAGCCTTTCTAAGGGAATCCACTACAGCCTGCACTTTGGGTAAATTATTTTCCCAGTCAGTACCGTGGATGATGACATCATCTAAGTAGGCCGAGGCGTACTGACGATGAGGTCGCAGCCCAATATCCATTAACCTTTGAAAAGTGGCGGGGGCGCCATGCTGTCCAAAGAGTAATACCTTATAATGATACAGGCCTTGCGGTGTAACAAAAGCAGTTTTTTCCTTGGCAGACTTCGTTAAGGGTACCTGCCAGTACCCTTTGGTGAGGTCTAACACAGAAAAATATCGAACTTGGCCTAATTTCTCAATAAGCTCATCTACGCAGGGCATAGTGTAGCATCCCCGAGTCAGGGCAATGTATGGAACTAACCTGGGGAATGCCAGTGATGGAGAGGCCGGCACGCTGTTCCTCTGGGGCACTCTCTGGGTTCTTGCGGGACACAGCCAGGTGGAATGTGAGGTGCCCTTGGTGTTGTAGTTTAACGTGCCTATGGCTGGGTCCCTGATGTGTCGTGACGCCAGTGCCAGTAAACGGTGGCACACCGTATTTATAGTAGGAATAACAGAGGTGCAGACTTGTAACTTGAAAACAGAATTCCAACTTTACTGAAAACCGTAGAAAATACAGCAGGCAACCTCTTAACACAGTTCTTGTTGCAGAGAATAGACGTTTGTACAGTCGCAGTTACAGCAGGCTTACATCCAGCAAGGTATAACAGAGGGTAAAGACAACAGGACTTAGAATTGCAGGTGAACCTTACTTTCTTCCTGACTTGTCCTGACTGGAATTGATGCTTCAAGGCCCCAATGCCCTACTTCTGGCTTATATCCTTGAATCTCCAGTAGACAGTGTACCTCCTCTTGGCATTTAGTACCTCTTGCTCTAGGGATTGCCTCTGCTTGATTTCTGCTGACTTGCTCAGGCCTGAGACATGTGGCCTTCACAGACTCCAGGGTCTGCACTCCTTCCCAGGCCCAGGGCCTGGTGTAGACCTCACAGGCTCATGGCCTGGAGTAGACTGAGCTGAGCTGTCTGACTGAGCTTTCTTTCCCTGACTGGGCCTTATATAGACTAGGGCTACCTAGCTCCCTCTAGTGACTAGAGCTGGAATTACATCCCTAGCCGGCCTGCACATAGCACATTTCACAGTAACAGGGAATTAAATACAATAAATTACATTGCATGGTACAAATAGGACCTTTACCAGCCTCCCCATAAATGAGAGGAACGACAGCATCCAAGTGACCCTTCTGTAGTGACGGGTAGTACAACTCCCGTACACTACATACCCCGCTGCTTTAAGCTGAGTACGACCTCGTACTCTAACAGGGTACCGCCCGGCTGGAATTTTCACCTGAAAGAGACAAAAGAAAACATGCAGGGATACATACATATCAGTAATCAATTCCATCTGCATTGACAATTATTATCAGGTCCAGCTGGTTGACGGAGAAGTGCGGTGACAAGGGGCGTCGTTCTCTTTCTTCAGGATAAGGAATGGAACTGGGGCGCTGACCTGGCACAGCGGATGTTAGGGAATACCAGGATAGTCCATGACAATGAATGAGTCCATAAAAGCGATATCTCAGAGGCTCGCACATAGGGAGTCCATCTCTGGGCACATAGACTTGAATAAAAATATATCTTGAGTAATAAATACGGTCAGCAGCACATACATAAAATGACAATACAGGACTCTGACAATACCAGGGCCATGTTATCCTGGCAAGTCCTGCGTATATTTAAAGTGCTGACATAAAATAACCCTTTTCAACCTGAAATGGGGGTTAAAAGGGGATAAAGTGCAAATAAAAGCACAACTTGGATTTATTAAAGTACTTGACGCCAAAATGGTAGCAGCAGGCAGGATGTCCCGGAACAGAAAGAGGCAGGCTGGGAGCAGTGGTTCCACAGTGGCAACTTATCTTCACAAACATGCCACCGGCCGTGGGGAACTGGCAGCAAGCTCCACCAGCCTGGCAAACTTAAAGGGGCAGTTCCTGCAACATGTATGATGTCCCTGTGAGGATGAGCAAAAATGGCCTAGCAGGCCTGCTCACAGGTATGTGTCAAAGGATCCCTGTTCATCAGAGGTAGTGCAGCCCTGTGCTGCCGGTAGTCTGGGCCATGCACCAGGGCCACTTGGAGGGGGTGCCCACCAAAGAGAATGGGCTGGAAACATCACCGGTATTGGGCCTACCCACCTCACTGGCCCGCTGGGTTGCGGACACATAGGAGCTGCTGGTCTTGGGACACGGGCCGGCGCTGGGGTAGACACTTCCTCTGGCCGGGACATAACGCTCCCGTCAAGGCGGACTCGGCTCCTGGCATATGTCAATTTATCCGCGGTTACACGGACCTTGGGTGGCTCAGCGCTAGCGGTAGGACTTGGTACTACGGGTTCAGGATGCACAGGGGGCACAGGTAACTCACCACCGCTGGACTGCTGCGCTGCCTTCTTAGACTCGGTCACTTGCCGCAGGCCATCCAGGTAAGCCTGTAAGGAAGCGATCCGCTCCTCCAGGGCGGAGATCTCACTGCTGGATTCCGGCACACTTGCAGCAGGCTCAGATGAGGTTCTATCATGGCGGTTCTTCCGCAGGTCATCCATGGCTTCACTGAACTGGGCCATCCGCGCCCAATCAGCGGCTGTCTTCTCTCGTCGCGGCAGCTCTGGAGAGGGATAAGGACTGGGAGGCTTGTCCAGGATCGTCGGCTGCCAGAAGATGTTCGGGCCGAGAAAGGAACTCTTCTCCTGGTACGTATTCCGGATGGGTCCCGGCGGGTCCTCTGCCTCCACCGGATCTTCTGCTTCTTCCCAGTCCTCCGGTACGGGTCCTGGACGGGTCACCGCAGTGGCATATGGGCCTCGCAGGCCCTCTGCGGGAGTGAACTCCACTTTCTCTCCGACCGCTAGATTATGCAGTCGCCCGGGAGATAGCTGCGCTTGACGGACCGGCGATTCACGTAATAGTCCCGGTTGGTGCCGGTTTCTTGGATGAATCCAAATCCTCTGACCTTGTCAAACTCTAGCACGACTCCGGTGCGGCGTTCGAGCTGGGGCTTGCTGTCCCTGGAGTCCTCATAAATCCGCTTGGTGACTTCCTCGAAATACTTCTTCTGAGTGGTGGTTTTTAAAGTTGCCGCCACTCGGATCTCGGCCATCAGGGCCGACCACGCGGGTTCCGCGGGAGGAAGCCTTCTCGCTGCGGGTGGAAACGGCAGGGCTCGGCTTGTGGCCATGGACAGGTCTGGGCCATGTCGCTGGGAGTATACGCTGGGGCGCAGGGCGCTCCTTAGTTGCTCCTGGGGTCGCCTCCATTGCACCAACTACGGCTCCGGATCCCGCTGACATTACAGGTAGGAAGCCCCGTAGCAGGGTGAGCCACTGTTCCTGCAGGCTCCACCCCGTCGTTTCTTGCACGCCCCTAGGTATTCCAGTATAGGGTAGGCGGTGTCCATATTATAATCCTCAAAGGAAGGCGTTACCTCCAGGTCGTCTTCTCCTCCCTCTTGGAGGGTTTTGGCGCCAAATTTTCGCGCCACTGAGGACAGTGATGGCGCAAGAAGAAGTCCAATGGCGCCGGCGGCCATCTTGGACGCCATGATGCATCAATTCAATGACAGCAAGCAGTGGTAGTAAAACAGCATAAAAGTCCACAAAAATGCACTTTGAAGTGGCGATTTTCTTCCTCTTGATAGCGCAACACTGCACAGCGCTTTCTGGAGGTTTTTGGGACACTTTTCTGTACGTTTTAGGTCCACAAAGTTTACTTCAAATAAACAGGCGTTTTGTCACTTGGCAAACTGGTTAAGGCACAAAGTTCACGTTTTTGCTCACAGTCCGTAAACGTGCGTATCCTGTTCGTGACGCCAAAATGTAGCATCCCCAAGTCAGGGCAATGTATGGAACTAACCTGGGGAATGCCAGTGATGGAGAGGCCGGCACGCTGTTCCTCTGGGGCACTCTCTGGGTTCTTGCGGGACACAGCCAGGTGGAATGTGAGGTGCCCTTGGTGTTGTAGTTTAACGTGCCTATGGCTGGGTCCCTGATGTGTCGTGACGCCAGTGCCAGTAAACGGTGGCACACCGTATTTATAGTAGGAATAACAGAGGTGCAGACTTGTAACTTGAAAACAGAATTCCAACTTTACTGAAAACCGTAGAAAATACAGCAGGCAACCTCTTAACACAGTTCTTGTTGCAGAGAATAGACGTTTGTACAGTCGCAGTTACAGCAGGCTTACATCCAGCAAGGTATAACAGAGGGAAAGACAACAGGACTTAGAATTGCAGGTGAACCTTACTTTCTTCCTGACTTGTCCTGACTGGAATTGATGCTTCAAGGCCCCAATGCCCTACTTCTGGCTTATATCCTTGAATCTCCAGTAGACAGTGTACCTCCTCTTGGCATTTAGTACCTCTTGCTCTAGGGATTGCCTCTGCTTGACTTCTGCTGACTTACTCAGGCCTGAGACATGTGGCCTTCACAGACTCCAGGGTCTGCACTCCTTCCCAGGCCCAGGGCCTGGTGAAGACTTCACAGGCTCATGGCCTGGAGTAGACTGAGCTGAGCTGTCTGACAGCTTTCTTTCCCTGACTGGGCCTTATATAGACTAGGGCTACCTAGCTCCCTCTAGTGACTAGAGCTGGAATTACATCCCTAGCCGGCCTGCACATAGCACATTTCACAGTAACAGGGAATTAAATACAATAAATTACATTGCATGGTACAAATAGGACCTTTACCAGCCTCCCCATAAATGAGAGGAACGACAGCATCCAAGTGACCCTTCTGTAGTGACGGGTAGTACAACTCCCGTACACTACAATAGGATACGCATCAAACTTGGAGACTTCGTTTAGCTTGCAAAAATCGTTGCAGAACTGCAACGTCCCATCTGGCTTGGGTATTAAGACTATAGGACTGGCCTTTTCACTTTTAGACTCCTCAATGACATCGAGTTTCAACATTAACTGCACTTCCTCTGCGATGGCACGTCGTCGAGCCTCAGCTACCCGGTATGGTTTTAACCGGACTTTGGCTTGAGGCTCAGTGACATGTTGGACAAGGGAAGTGCGTGCAGGTAGGTCCGAGAACACATTCGTATTCCGACTGATGAATTCCCTGGCTTCCTGAACCTGTTTGGAGGAAAGGCTGTCTGCAATTTTTACTGTGGCTACGGCTTCACTTGCCTCAGACTGAGGGGCTGGACCCTTTTCCCCTAGAAACCCTGGCCGGGGGCTGTCGTCATCGGAAGACTCCCGATCTTACCATTGTTTTAGTAAATTTACATGGTACACCTGCTCTGGCTTTTGCCGCCCTGGCTGGTGTACTTTACCTCCCCTTTTTTCTCGAGTACCTCATAGGCCCCTGCCACCTAGCTAGGAACTTGCAGTCAAGGGTGGGTACCAGAACCAAAACCCGATTCCCCGGATTAAAGTCCTGTACCCGAGCCTGACAATTATACACCCTACTCTGGGCACGTTGCGCTGCCTCCATATGTTCCCTGACCAGCGGCAACACTCTTTCCATCCGTTCCTGCATCTGGATGACGTACTCAATAACACTTTTGTGGGGGGTGGGTTGTTGTTCCCATGCTTCCTTGGCGATGTCCAACACACCCCGAGGGAGTCTGCCATAAAGCAGTTTGAAGGACGAGAACCCAGAAGAGGCCTGGGGCACCTCTCGAACTGAGAACATGAGATAGGGCAGCAGCAGGTCCCAGTCCTTCCCATCTCTAGACACCACCCTTTTTAACATATTTTTTTAAGTTTGGTTAAATCTTTCCACGAGACCGTCCTTTTGCGGATGGTAAACGGACATCCATAACTGTTTTATATGCAACAATTTACAGAATTCCCTCATTACCTTGGACATAAAAGGGGTCCCTTGGTCCGTCAGAACCTCTTTAGGCAGGCCCACCTGGGAAAACATCTCCATTAATGCCTTAGCTTTGAGCTTAGCTGATGTGTGTCGCAGAGGCACCGCCTCCGGGTACCGAGTAGCATAGTCGAGAATGACCACAGTGTGTTGGTGGCCCCTAGAAGACTTCGGTATGGGCCCATAGCAATTCGCTCGAACGGGACCTCATTGATTGGAAGAGGTACCAGGGGACTACGGAAATGTGGCTGGGGGCTATTTATCACAGGTTGGACATGACTTACAAAATTCTTCCACCTCTCTGAACACACTAGGCCAATAAAACCGCTGTAGTATGCAGTCCTGCGTTTTCTCCCACCCCAAGTGTCCCCCAAGAACATGTTGGTGGGCAAGCTCCATAATGAGCTTGTGATACGCTGTGTGCACCACCAGCTGTTCAACAAGTTCACACCGGATTTGGTTCACCCGATACAACATTTCCTGGTGAACAACAATACGGGGAAATATTAACTCAGCCCCAGGTTTTTGGGGTTTACCATCAATTATCACAACATTCTCCCAGGCCCTGGTTAGGGTTTGGTCCCGGTGTTGAGCGGTTCCGAAATTTTCTCCGGAGACGAAGGTCTGCCAATTCAGGTCCCGGTGGCAAGTCCTCCACGTCTCCCACCATTACACTCAGTGGTGTTGTCTTCTCCTCTATCTCAGAAGTGGTGGTCACACCTACCGCTGGCCCTTCGGACTCGGGCTCCCAGGGTTCTGGCCTTCCACTGGAACCAGGCCACTCTGCTCGGCCGCTGTGGACAGAGACACCAGGGCGGTGGGATATTCCTTTAGGTCTCCGTGGATGCACACGACCCCAATTTTCCGCACAGTATACTCGGCGGGCCGTACTAGAGCAGCTCTCACCAGGGACACCAGACTCCCTGAGTCCAGCAGAGCAACCGTCAGTGTGTCCCCCACTTCCACCTGTCACAGGTGGCTATTGTCTAAGGCTGGGTTCAGACTTGAGCGTATTTGATACGTGCGTTTTTGTCGCGCGTATTACAGTGCGTTTTTGGAAATGGGAAACGCGCGTTGTACGCGCGTGCGTGTGATTGACCACTCTGGCGTCAATCACAATACGCGCGACAAAACGCCCCAAAGAAGCTCCTGTACTTCTTTGGATGTAGGGCGTTTTACATCGCGTTTGTACGCGCTGTAAAACGCATAGCCATAGGGAAACATGGGTTTTCGCCTGTTGAGCGTTTTACGTAGGAACGTGCTGTAAAACGCTCAAGTTTGAACCCAGCCTAACACCTCAGGTGTACCTGTTGCACACAGTTTTCTGGCGTACAATGAATGGCGGTAACCATAGTTCGTCTCCATTGGTTCTTCCTGATGTGGACAGTCGGCCCTTATGTGGCCAGGCTCCTGACACCGCCAGCTGACTATCGGAGCCGGGTCCAACAGGGGTACATCCAGAGCAGGTTTTGCTGGTACCAATCGTTGGGTCTGGGATGGAGATCTCCATGGTTTGACTGGCCCTTTCCCAAGAGAACCCCCCTGCAGGTTTTTGGTGGCCTCATGGCGTTCCACCAGGTCGACCATCTCTAAGGCATTAGCAGGAGATACCTGGCCGATTCAGTGCTAGAGGGGGTATGGCAAAGCCCTCCAGAACATATCAGCCAACAGACGATCCAGCATAGCAGTAGGACTTAGTACATCAGGCTGCAGCCATTTTTTAAATCTGTGCAGCAATTCATAGTACTGTGGTCTGGCGGGTTCAGCTGCTTTAAAGCCCCACTGGTGCACTCGCTGAGCCCAGACCAATATGTTCACCCCCTGTCTGGCCAGGATCTCACCCTTCACTGTTGGGTAATCGGCAGCTTGGTCATCCGCTAGATCAAAAAACACCTGCTGGGGTCCGGATGCCAGAAATGGAGCGACCACCTCAGCCCACTGATCACGGGGTAGCTTCTCCCTCACAGCCACCTTTCAAAGACCGCCGGATAGGTCTCGACGTCGTCCGAGGGGGTCATCTTTGGGATCGCCGCACAGACCACTTTCCGGGCATCATGGACGTGGTGGGATGCTCCTGATGTTTGTAAAGCAATCACGTGTTGCAATAGCAGCTGGTTAGTCTCCTGCTGCTGCTTGTTGGCCTCCCGCTGCTGCAAGTTAGCCTCCACAAGAGCTTTTAGAACTGCTTCCATGTTGTCAGATAACATGGGTTGTAATTTTGCTGGCCTGATATAGGACATACAGTCGTGCTCAGGAAAAACAAAAATTTTTGGGGTTCACGCCAGCCTCAAATGTAAAGAAAAGATCCAGCTCACCTATGATGTATAGCTTTCTCTGCCCAGGTGCACGGAGTTCTGAGGTGATAAGCCTCTGTTCACACTTTAAACAAAAGACGGGTGACTCCAGCTCTGTAGTTTCAAAAAGTGTAGTTTCTTTGTCTTTATTGAAGTGCTCCCAACAAAATTACACAGGATACACAAACACACGGTTGCGGCTGTTGAGCGTTTCGAAAAAATTCTTATTCGTAACTCTGCCTGGTATGTGATCTTGCTCTGTTTTATAGCTGGGGAATGGTGCATGAGTCTGTACGGCAGGTGCATTGCCGCTCCATATTATGAGCATATCATCAATGTACCAGCCGTACCATATTAGGTTGTCTCTGTAAGGGTTGCTCGTATTATATATATAACGTTCTTCCCAATATGCCATTGTAAGATTGGCTAGGGACGGTGAATATTTAGCACCCATAGAGACGCCCTTTGCTTGGACAAAAAATTTTGAATCAAAGGAAAAATAGTTATGAGACATGAGAAAACTTGTGACATCCAGAATATAATTGATAAAGTCATCCCCATGACCACTGTATTTATGTAAGTGGAATTCCAGAGCCAGCATGGCCACTTGGTGTGGAATTGATGGATATAATGATACCACATCTATTGTCTGCCACCTGTACTCTGGTTTCCACTTTTTTAAATACATGGCCTTCAATATTTCCGTAGTGTCCCTGATGTAACCTGGTACTCTTTTAACCAACGGTTGTAATATGCTATCAAGCCAGTCTCCCAGTCTCTCTGTTAGGGACCCAATACCACTAACAATAGGACGCAGTGGTGGAGGAATCTCTCCTTTGTGTACTTTGGGTACTGCGTGCATTATTGGTGTGATTGGGTGTTCTACATCAAGTTAGGTGAACTCTTTTTTTGATAAAAAGCCCTTATGCAAACCTATTGTCAGGAGGTCCTTATACTCTTCTTTATATTTATTTAGAGGATTACAGTCGAGTTTTAAATATGTTGTTTCATCCTGAAGTATATTTTGGACCTGCTGGCAATAGGTTTCGCTATCAAGAACTACCACTGACCCTCCTTTATCCGCCATTTTAATTATTAACTGCTTATTCTCTGATAGTTCCTGCAGGGCTTTTTTATGTTTTTTTGTGATATTTTCATGTGATTTATTTTCTGTTTTTTGGGCATAGATATTTTTCAACTCCCTTTCTATCTTATCCTGGAACAAATCCATGCTTTTGGTTCGAGACAAGATCGGATAGAACCTAGGATTTGTGGTTCTAAACTGTTGCATGCCTATCAGGCTGTCTTTGCTGTCTCCTTCCTCCTGCAGTTCCTCCAAGCAAACTAAGGTGAATTGTTCCTGAAAATCCATATCTATGAATTGGTTAGTACTGCTATCATTGTTTTGCTTTGGAGAAAGTGCTTGAGGATCAAGAGCATGAAAATGTCTTGTCAGTGTTAATTGTCTCACAAACTTATTTATATCTAACAGTGTAGAAAAAACATCAAAATTCACATTAGGCACATAATTTAAACCCAATTTCAAAACCTCTATTTGATCTTGTGTTAATTCCACTTTTGACAGATTGATAACATCTGTGGAATTTTCCCCCAAACCCCATGTCCTTAGTTATTTCTTCTTGGGTCTGGTGGACATTGTACGTTGGTTTGCGGTGTTTCCTCCTGCTCTGCGAACCCGTTTTTTGGAGGAGGTGCAGTATCCTGAGCACGATTTGCACTGGTTTTGTTCTATTTGTAATATGACGTTTTAGGTCTCGTGGTCTCAGATGCATTTCTTTCTGTAATTGCCTGTATCTGTTCTTGTGATATATCGCTGAATTCTGTTGTATCATAGTCCGAGGAAAAGCTTACTCTTGTATTATTGGTTGATGTTTTATTTTCTTCTTTTTTGGCTCGTATTACTTTTATTTTTAGAATTGACTTTGGGGTAGCATATGGGTTATCTCTTCTGCCCCACTCATAAATTTGGTCATGACTGTAATCATACAGATCTCTCTGGAATTTTTTATGTTTCATGTTGATGATAAATTCTTCCATTTCTTTTATATTTCCCTCCATTTTAATTTGAAGTTTTTCGTATTCTGATGAGTGTTCAAAAGATTTTACATTTTGTTTACATTCATTTATTTCTTTTTACAACTCCAATAACTTGTCGTCTTCATATTTGACTATGAGCGTCATTAGTTTGATCGAACAGTCCGATAATATATTGTTCCATTCGGTAACAAATATTTCAGAGAAAACTGTATTGGGAATTTTTTTGATTCTTAGACCTCTGGGGATCATATTTTTTTCCAGATATTTCACTAGTGTTGTGTGATCCCACCATAGTCTAGTTTCATATGATAAAAGTTTTTCCAAATCATGCATTTTACTGTCAAGATATATTTCATCTTGTGTGGTTTTATCTGTAGCTGAGAAGACCTGTTCTGCTTTTGTTTTGCGGTCCAGTGGTACAGAGAAGGCCATGTGGTGGATAAAAACAATGGCCAACCTGTGTGTTTAGTGTGTTCCTGTTTTAGCTATATTAGCTTTGGCGACAAAGTTGACTTACTTTTTTGAAATCCGGGCTTTGGGTGAGACACGGAAACTTGATATCAGTATAATAATAGTCCCAAATGTAAAGAAAAGATCCAGCTCACCTATGATGTATAGCTTTCTCTGCCCAGGTGCACGGAGTTCTGAGGTGATAAGCCTCTGTTCACACTTTAAACAAAAGACGGGTGACTCCAGCTCTGTAGTTTCAAAAAGTGTAGTTTCTTTGTCTTTATTGAAGTGCTCCCAACAAAATTACACAGGATACACAAACACACGGTTGCGGCTGTTGACAGCGTTTCGAAAAATCCTTATTCGTAACTCTGCCTGGTATGTGATCTTGCTCTGTTTTATAGCTGGGGAATGGTGCATGAGTCTGTACGGCAGGTGCATTGCCGCTCCATATTATGAGCATATCATCAATGTACCAGCCGTACCATATTAGGTTGTCTCTGTAAGGGTTGCTCGTATTATATATATAACGTTCTTCCCAATATGCCATTGTAAGATTGGCTAGGGACGGTGAATATTTAGCACCCATAGAGACGCCCTTTGCTTGAACAAAAAATCTTGAATCAAAGGAAAAATAGTTATGAGACATGAGAAAACTTGTGAAATCCAGAATATAATTGATAAAGTCATCCCCATGACCACTGTATTTATGTAAGGGAATTCCAGAGCCAGCATGGCCACTTGGTGTGGAATTGATGGATATAATGATACCACATCTTTTGTCAGCCACCTGTACTCTGGTTTCCACTTTTTTAAATACATGGCCTTCAATACTTCCGTAGTGTCCCTGATGTAACCTGGTACTCTTTTAACCAACGGTTGTAATATGCTATCAAGCCAATCTCCCAATCTCTCTGTTAGGGACCCAATACCACTAACAATGGGACGCAGTGGTGGAGGAATCTCTCCTTTGTGTACTTTGGGTACTGCGTGCATTATTGGTGTGATTGGGTGTTCTACATCAAGGTAGGTGAACTCTTTTTTTGATAAAAAGCCCTGATGCAAACCTATTGTCAGGAGGTCCTTATACTCTTCTTTATATTTATTTAGAGGATTACAGTCGAGTTTTGAATATGTTGTTTCATCCCGAAGTATATTTTGGACCTGCTGGCAATAGGTTTCGCTATCAAGAACTACCACTGACCCTCCTTTATCCGCCATTTTAATTATTAACTGCTTATTCTCTGATAGCTCATGCAGGGCCTTTTTATATTTTTTTGTGATATATTCTTGTGATTTAGTTTCTGTTTTTTGGGCATAGATATTTTTCAACTCCCTTTCTATCTTATCCTGGAACAAATCCATGCTTTTGGTTCGAGACAAGATCGGATAGAACCTAGGATTTGTGGTTCTAAACTGTTGCATGCCTATCAGGCTGTCTTTGCTGTCTCCTTCCTCCTGCAGTTCCTCCAAGCAAACTAAGGTGAATTGTTCCTGAAAATCCATATCTATGAATTGGTTAGTACTGCTATCATTGTTTTGCTTTGGAGAAAGTGCTTGAGGATCAAGAGCATGAAAATGTCTTGTCAGTGTTAATTGTCTCACAAACTTATTTATATCTAACAGTGTAGAAAAAACATCAAAATTCACATTAGGCACATAATTTAAACCCAATTTCAAAACCTCTATTTGATCTTGTGTTAATTCCACTTTTGACAGATTGATAACATCTGTGGAATTTTCCCCAAACCCCATGTCCTTAGTTATTTCTTCTTGGGTCTGGTGGACATTGTACGTTGGTTTGCGGTGTTTCCTCCCTGCTCTGCGAACCCGTTTTTTGGAGGAGGTGCAGTATCCTGAGCACGATTTGCACTGGTTTTGTTCTATTTGTAATATGACGTTTTAGGTCTCGTGGTCTCAGATGCATTTCTTTCTGTAATTGCCTGTATCTGTTCTTGTGATATATCGCTGAATTCTGTTGTATCATAGTCCGAGGAAAAGCTTACTCTTGTATTATTGGTTGATGTTTTTATTTTCTTCTTTTTTTGGCTCGTATTACTTTTATTTTTTAGAATTGACTTTGGGGTAGCATATGGGTTATCTCTTCTGCCCCACTCATAAATTTGGTCATGACTGTAATCATACAGATCTCTCTGGAATTTTTTATGTTTCATGTTGATGATAAATTCTTCCATTTCTTTTATATTTCCCTCCATTTTAATTTGAAGTTTTTCGTATTCTGATGAGTGTTCAAAAGATTTTACATTTTGTTTACATTCATTTATTTCTTTTTACAACTCCAATAACTTGTCGTCTTCATATTTGACTATGAGCGTCATTAGTTTGATCGAACAGTCCGATAATATATTGTTCCATTCGGTAACAAATATTTCAGAGAAAACTGTATTGGGAATTTTTTGATTCTTAGACCTCTGGGGATCATATTTTTTCCAGATATTTCACTAGTGTTGTGTGATCCCACCATAGTCTAGTTTCATATGATAAAAGTTTTCCAAATCATGCATTTTACTGTCAAGATATATTTCATCTTGTGTGGTTTTTATCTGTAGCTGAGAAGACCTGTTCTGCTTTTGTTTTGCGGTCCAGTGGTACAGAGAAGGCCATGTGGTGGATAAAAACAATGGCCAACCTGTGTGTTTAGTGTGTTCCTGTTTTAGCTATATTAGCTTTGGCGACAAAGTTGACTTACTTTTTTGAAATCCGGGCTTTGGGTGAGACACGGAAACTTGATATCAGTATAATAATAGTCCCAAATGTAAAGAAAAGATCCAGCTCACCTATGATGTATAGCTTTCTCTGCCCAGGTGCACTGAGTTCTGAGGTGATAAGCCTCTGTTCACACTTTAAACAAAAGACGGGTGACTCCAGCTCTGTAGTTTCAAAAAGTGTCGTTTCTTTGTCTTTATTGAAGTGCTTCCAACAAAATTACACAGGATACACAAACACACGGTTGCGGCTGTTGACGCGTTTCGAAAAAATTCTTATTCGTAACTCTGCCTGGTATGTGCTCTTGCTCTGTTTTATAGCTGGGGAATGGTGCATGAGTCTGTACGGCAGGTGCATTGCCGCTCCAAGTGTAATACTGTCCGTCAAAGGATCGTTTTTTTTTTTTTCTGTGGTTAAATAAAATCCGTGAAATAGAAATCCATCCGCGGTTTCCGCTGTTCCCCTCCAATTGTAATTCTGTCAGCAATAAGGTATATTACATTCAGCGTGTCAGCGTCTAAATACAAGGCCTGAAAAATAAATCCTCTATATTTGCACACGCTACTGTGCATCTCCAAGTGTATTTCTGTCCGTAAAAGGATACTTTTCAGCCAGGGCCTAAAAACTATGCCTAAAATTGATATTCCCATAAATCTGTGGTTTCTGCTGTGCCTGTATTAGTGTAATACGGTACATAAATAGATAGTTAGATAGTGTTAGGTGCCTGTAAATAATGACCTTAATATGAACTCTATATATTGGGCCAAATAAGTTTTTCCTTATTGTGGTGAAAGGTAACAATAAGGAAAACATCTAAAAAGGGATGCGGACATGGTCGTGGTGGTGTTAGTGGACCCTCTCGTGCTGGGAGAGGATGTGGTCTTTCTGCCACAGCTACACGTCCTAGTGAACCAACTCCCTCAGGTCCCAGTAGCCGCCAGAATCTACAGCGATATTTGGTCGTGCCTAATGCAATTCTAAGGATGGTAAGGCCTGAGCAAGTACAGGCACTAGTCGATTGGGTGGCAGACAGTGGATCCAGCAGGTTCACATTATCTTCCAGCCAGTCTTCTGCAAAAAGCGCACAGGTGGCGCCTGAAAACCAAGCCCCCAAGCATATCAGGGAACCTGTCTGAGCCTCAAGTTATGCAGCAGTCTCTTATGCTGTTTGAAGAATCTGCTGGCAGGGTTTCCCAAGGGCATCCAACTAGCCCTTCCCCAGCAGTGGAAGACATAGAATGCACTGATGCACAATTATGGTGAGACCGAGCCAACAGCGTAGCAAAAGAGGGAGCAGGGTGCAAAAGTCACAACAGCCGCCGCCAAGAGAGTTCGCCTGCTACTGGCCACTGCCACCAGGGACCGAGGACACCAAAGGCAGCTTCAAGGAGTTCCCTGGCATGGCACTTCTTCACACAATGTGCTGACGACAAGACCCGAGTGGTTTGCATGCTGTGCCTTTAGAGCCTGAAGCGAGGCAGTAACGTTCTGAACCTTAGCACAACCTGCATGACTAGAGATGGCCCGAACTATCCGCCGGCGAACAGTTCCCGGCGAAAATAGCTTGTTCGCGTTCGCCTCTGCCGGGCGAACATATGCGATGTTCGGTCAGCCCCCTATACATCATCATTGAGCAAACTTTGACCCTGTACCTCACAGTCAGCAGACACATTCCAGCCAATCAGCAGCATACCCTCCCTCCCAGACCCTCCCACCTCCTGCACAGCATCCATTTTAGATTCATTCTGAAGCTGCAGTCTTAGTGAGAGGAAGGAGAGTGTAGTAGCTGCTGATTTAATTGGGAAATTGATAGCTAGGCTAGTGAATTCAGTGTCCACTCCAGTCCTGAAAGACTCATCTGATCTCTGCTGTAAGGACAGCGTCCTGACAGCGCCCCAAAAAGCCCTTTTTAGGGCTGCAACATTAGTCTGCTTTTTTCCTTTATATACATATTGCAGTTGCCTGGCCTGCCTGTGTGTGAGGAGCTGCAGGCCCACAGACTGTAGTGTGCCCACTGCCAGTGCCCACCCCTGTCATATCGTGTGTTACAGGACTTTGCATCAAAAAAAGGCATTTAATTTTTACACTTTAATCTAAGGTTAGTTGCCTGCCAGTGTATGTCAGGCTGACTTCCACTGACTGTAGTGTGCCCACTGCCAGTGCCCACCCATGTCATCCCGTGTGGCACAGTACTTTGCATCAAAAAAAGGCATTTAATTTTTACACTTTAGTGTAATTTCAGCTGCTTGCCTGCTGCTAGTGTGTGTCAGGCCGACTTCCACTGACTGTAGTGTGCCCACTGCCAGTGCCCACCCCTGTCATCCCGTGTGGCACAGGACTTTGCTTAAAAAAAGGCACTTAATTTTTACACTTTAATCTAAGGTTAGTTGCCTGCCAGTGTGTGTCAGGCTGACTTCCACTGACTGTAGTGTGCCCACTGCCAGTGTCCACCACTCATACCCGGCTGGCACAGGACTTTGCATAAAAAGGCATTTAATTTTTACACTTTAGTGTAATTTCAGCTGCTTGCCTGCTGCTAGTGTGTGTCAGGCCGACTTCAACTGACTGTAGTGTGCCCACTGCCAGTGCTCCACCACTGTCATCCCGTGTGGCACAGTACTTTGCATCAAAAAGGCATTTAATTTTTACACTTTAGTGTAATTTCAGCTGCTTGCCTGCTGCTAGTGTGTGTCAGGCCGACTTCAACTGACTGTAGTGTGCCCACTGCCAGTGCCCACCCCTGTCATCCCGTGTGGCACAGGACTTTGCTTAAAAAAGGCACTTAATTTTTACACTTTAATCTAAGGTTCAGTCTGCCTGCCAGTGTGTGTCAGGCTGACTTCCACTGACTGTAGTGTGCCCACTGCCAGTGTCCACCACTCATACCCGGCTGGCACAGGACTTTGCATAAAAAGGCATTTAATTTTTACACTTTAGTGTAATTTCAGCTGCTTGCCTGCTGCTAGTGTGTGTCAGGCCGACTTCCACTGACTGTAGTGTGCCCACTGCCAGTGTCCACCACTCATACCGGCTGGCACAGGACTTTGCATAAAAAAGGCATTTAATTTTTACACTTTAGTGTAATTTCAGCTGCTCACCTGCTGCTAGTGTGTGTCAGGCCGACTTCAACTGACTGTAGTGTGCCCACTGCCAGTGCCCACCCCTGTCATCCCGTGTGGCACAGTACTTTGCATCAAAAAAAGGCATTTAATTTTTACACTTTAGTGTAATTTCAGTTGCTTGCCTGCTGCTAGTGTGTGTCAGGCTGACTTCCACTGACTGTAGTGTGCCCACTGCCAGTGCCAACCACTGATACCGGGTGGCACAGTAGCTTTGCCGATAAATAAGGCATTTAATTTTTAGACAGTAGTCTAAATTCAGTTGCTTGCCTGCTGCCAGTGTGTGTCAGGCCCTCTTCCACTGACTGTAGTGTGCCCACTGCCAGTGCCAACCACTGATACCGGGTGGCACAGTAGCTTTGCCGATAAATAAGGCATTTAATTTTTAGACAGTAGTCTAAATTCAGTTGCTTGCCTGCTGCCAGTGTGTGTCAGGCCCGCTTCCACTGACTGTAGTGTGCCCACTGCCAGTGCCAACCACTGATACCGGGTGGCACAGTAGCTTGCCGATAAATAAGGCATTTAATTTTTAGACAGTAGTCTAAATTCAGTTGCTTGCCTGCTGCCAGTGTGTGTCAGGCCCTCTTCCACTGACTGTAGTGTGCCCACTGCCAGTGTCAACCACTGATACCGGGTGGCACAGTAGCTTGCCGATAAATAAGGCATTTAATTTTTAGACAGTAGTCTAAATTCAGTTGCTTGCCTGCTGCCAGTGTGTGTCAGGCCCTCTTCCACTGACTGTAGTGTGCCCACTGCCAGTGCCAACCACTGATACCGGGTGGCACAGTAGCTTGCCGATAAATAAGGCATTTAATTTTTAGACAGTAGTCTAAATTCAGTTGCTTGCCTGCTGCCAGTGTGTGTCAGGCCCACTTCCACTGACTGTAGTGTGCCCACTGCCAGTGCCAACCACTGATACCGGGTGGCACAGTAGCTTACCGATAAATAAGGCATTTAATTTTTAGACAGTAGTCTAAATTCAGTTGCTTGCCTGCTGCCAGTGTGTGTCAGGCCCGCTTCCACTGACTGTAGTGTGCCCACTGCCAGTGCCAACCACTGATACCGGGTGGCACAGTAGCTTGCCGATAAATTAGGCATTTAATTTTTAGACAGTAGTCTAAATTCAGTTGCTTGCCTGCTGCCAGTGTGTGTCAGGCCCTCTTCCACTGACTGTAGTGTGCCCACTGCCAGTGCCAACCACTGATACCGGGTGGCACAGTAGCTTGCCGATAAATAAGGCATTTAATTTTTAGACAGTAGTCTAAATTCAGTTGCTTGCCTGCTGCCAGTGTGTGTCAGGCCCACTTCCACAGACTGTAGTGTGCCCACTGCCAGTGCCAACCACTCATACCGGGTGGCACAGTACCTATGCAGCGTAGTACCACTTATCTAAAAAAAATGACAGGCAGAGGCAGGCCACCCCGCAGGGAGCCGTCGTGGTCGTGGTGCTGTGATTTCCACTGTCCCTGGAATAATGCCCAGTTTTCAGAGGCCACGTACCCTGAACCCGAAAAATTCAGAGGGCGTAGTTGACTGGCTTAGACAGGACACCCAATCTTCAACAGCTTCCGCTAAGAACCTTGACGCACCATCCTCCTCCAGCTCAGCTTCGGTCACCTGCTCTCAAGTTACCACGCACCCGCCCGTCGCCACCACCACCACTACCACCACAGCCACCACAGCCGCTTCACTTGATCCGTCAGAGGAGTTATTTACACATCAGTTGGATGCAATTAGTGATGCGCAACCGTATTGCCAGATGATGTAGATTACGGGGATATGTCTCAGTCAGGCAGGATTACACACATGGGCGTACAGTGTGATGATGATGATGATGTTGTACCCGCTGCTGCTTCCTTTGCTGAGGTGTCAGATACAAGTGAAGCGGTTGATGATGACGATGTGTCCACGGATGCCACGTGGGTGCCTGCTCGAAGAGAAGAAGAGGGGAAAGTTCTGAAGGGAGACAGAGAGAATGAGGAGACGAGTTGGAAGCAGGGGAGGTCGTCGCAAGGAGTTAGTGGCACAGTCAGACAGCATGTATCGGCACCTGGGGTCAGCCAGACAGCACGCCAGTCAACGCATGCTGTTGCCACCACTAGAATGCCGTCATTGCAAAGCTCAGCAGTGTGGCATTTTTTGTGTGTCTGCCTCTGATAAAAGCAATGCCATTTGCAACCTGTGCCAAAGAAACTGAGTCGTGGGAAGTCCAACACCCACCTTGGTACAACTGCTTTGCGAAGGCACATGATCTCACATCACAAACGCCTATGGGATCAACACATGAGTACAAGCAGCACACAAACTCAAAGCCACCATGCTCCTCCTGGTCCAGCATCTTCAGCCACGTCAACCACTGCTGTCCTCCCTGCCCCCTCTCAACCACCCGCCACTCCATCTCTCACCTTCAGCAGTTCCTGCTCATCTGCCCACAGTCAGGTGTCTGTCAAGGACATGTTTGAGCATAAGAAGCCAATGTCACAAAGTCACCCCCTTGCCCGGCGACTGACAGCTGGCTTGGCGGAACTCTTAGCCCGCCAGCTTTTACCATACCAGCTGGTAGAGTCTGAGGCCTTCAAAAATTTGTCGCTATTGGGACACCACAGTGGAAGGTACCCGGACGAAATTTTTTTTCAAAAAGGCAATCCCAAACCTCTACCATGTCATTGAAAAGGAAGTCATGGCATCTCTGGCATACAGTGTTGGGGCAAGGGTCCATCTGACCACTGATACCTGGTCTGCAAAGCACGGTCAGGGCAGGTATATCACGTATACTGCGCATTGGGTCAACCTGCTGACGGCTGACAAGCATGGAATGCGTGGCTCCACAGCGGAGTTGGTGACACCACCACGACTTGCAGGCAGACCTACTGCCACCTCCTCTACTCCTACTCCATCCTCTTCAATATCCTCCTCGGCTGAGTCCTCTTCTGCTGCGGCGTCTGGCTGCACATCAACTGATTCCCCCAGCTCCCCAGGGGCTATTCCACATCCCGGATACGACAGTGTCACGCTATCTTGGGGTTGACTTGCCTGAAAGCAGAGAGCCACACAGGACCAGCACTCCTGTCCGCCCTGAGCGCACAGGTGGATCAGTGGCTGACCCCGCACCAACTGGAGATCGGCAAAGTGGTGTGTGACAATGGAAGCAATCTGTTGGCGGCATTAAATTTGGGCAAGTTGTCACATGTGCCGTGCATGGCACATGTGTTGAATCTCATCGTACAACGTTTTGTGTCTAAGTACCCAGGCTTACAGGACGTCCTCAAGCAGGCCAGGAAGGTGTGTGGCCATTTCAGGCGTTCCTACGGCCATGGCGCACTTTTCCGATATTCAGCGGCGAAACAACATGCCAGTGAGGGCGCTTGATATGCGACAGCCCGACACGTTGGAATTCAACACTCCTAATGTTCGACCGCCTGCTCCAACAAGAAAAAGCCGTCAACGAGTATTTGTATGACCGGGGTGCTAGGACAGCCTCTGCGGAGCTGGGAATCTTTTGCCACGTTACTGGACACTCATGCGCAATGCCTGTAGGCTTATGCGTCCTTTTGAGGAGGTGACAAACCTAGTCAGTCGCACCGAAGGCACCATCAGCGACCTCATCCCATTTGTTTTCTTCCTGGAGCGTGCCCTGCGAAGAGTTCTGGATCAGGCTGTAGATGAGCGTGAAGAGGAAGAGGAAGAGTTGTGGTCACCATCACCACCAGAAACAGCCTTGTCATCATCGCTTGCCGGACCTGCAGCAACGCTGGAAGAGGAGTATGAGGAAGAGGAGTCAGAGGAGGAATGTGGTGGCTTTGAGGAGGAGGAAGACCAGCCACAGCAGGCACCCCAGGGTGCTCGTTGTTGTCACCTATCTGGGACCCATGGTGTTGTACGTGGCTGGGGGAAGAACAGACCGTCAATGACATCAGTGAGGACGAGCAGGGAAATGAGTAGCTCTGCATCCAACCTTGTTCAAATGGGGTCTTTCATGCTGTCATGTCTGTTGAGGGACCCACGTATAAAAAGGATAAAGGAGAACGATCTGTACTGGGTGGCCACGCTACTAGACCCCGGTATAAGCAGAAAGTGGCAGAAATGTTGCAAATTACCGAAAGTCGGAAAGGATGCAGCAGTTCAAAACCAAACTAAAAAATATGCTTTACACAGCTTATAAGGGGGATGTCACAGCACAGCGGGGAATCTAACAGGGGAAGAGGTGAGTGTAATCCTCCTCCTACCACGGCGGCAAGGACTGGACGATTTACAGATGTGTTGTTGATGGAGGACATGCGGAGCTTTTCAGTCCTACTCATCGCCACAGCCCTTCGGGATCCAGCCTTAGAGAACGACTCGACCGACAGGTAGCAGACTACCTCGCCTTAACAGCAGATATCGACACTCTGAGGAGCAATGAACCCCTTCACTACTGGGTGTGCAGGCTTGACCTGTGGCCTGAGCTATCCCAGTTTGCGATAGAACTTCTGGCCTGCCCTGCTTCAAGTGTCCTGTCAGAAAGGACCTTCAGTGCAGCAGGAGGCATTGTCACTGACAAGAGAAGTCGCCTCGGTCAAAAAAGTGTTGATTACCTCACCTTCATAAAGATGAATGAGGCATGGATCCCGAAGGGACTGACAGTGGGGGATACGTTTGACTAACAAAGGCCTGATTACATGCCATGGCCTTAAAATGGTCCCCACGCTGCTGTATTTAATGTCTGCATACCGGATGACTTTCGTGAATTCTCCACCACCAACTAGGGTTCAAGCCGCAATGTTTTAGTCACTTTTCTGCCTGGAAAACATAAATTTTTCCGGCCGCTGCTACAATAGCGGCTGCAACAGTGCCATTATTTTTCAGGCATGTGTACATGCCTAATTTTCTGTCTATGGTGCAGCACTGTGGCTGCAAAAACAAACCAAAAAAAAGGCACATACAAGTGTCAATTCCCTTCGTGATCGTTACCTTGTTGTGGTGAAGGGGCTTGCGTATCACAATGAAGCAATCATCATCACCTCTATAAGTGTGTTGGCAATGTTGCCACACCCCAGATGATAAGGCCGTTGCTTCATTATGATCAGACCAAAAGCGATCGGGTGGCCACGCTACTAGACCCCGGTATAAGCAGAAAGTGGCAGAAATGTTACCAAATTACCGAAAGTCGGAAAGGATGCAGCAGTTCAAAACCAAACTAAAAAATATGCTTTACACAGCTTATAAGGGGGATGTCAATGGGGGATTCGACAATGGTTAATCAATTCGACCGGATAGGGTCCGTAACAGGGATTAAACTGATAGCAATAGTACTAGTTAAGACACCACTCATATAGGGTGTCACAGCACATTGCTCTGTGCACGCGCAGTGCCCCAATTTGGGAGTAAGAGGACCGACCAAGCTGCTTTTTCCATCTCCCGGTTCCTGAAATCAATTCAGTTTAGTGTACGAGAGTTTGGTCTGTCACTGTGAAGGCAGTCGAAGGTACCCGGCCTAAATTTTTTTCTACAAAAGGCAATCCCTGATATGGGACGTAACAGGGATTAAACTGATGAGAATAATACTACAGAAAATACCACTCATATCAGTGGAGGGAGCCAGCGTTTTTAACCATCTCCCCGTTCAAAAAATCTATTTAATAAATGGCCCCAGATTGGGGAGTCGGGGACGTTAGAGGATTAAACTGATGAGAATAGTACTACAGAAAATACCACTCATATCGGGTGTGACAGTAAATTGCACGGCGCAGACGCTAGTCACCGTGGTTTAAAACAGAGTGGAGGGAGCCAGCGTTTTTAACCATCTCCCCGTTCGAAAAATCTATTCAATAAATGGCCCCCAGATTGGGGACGTTAGAGGGATTAAACTGATGAGAATAGTACTACAGAAAATACCACTCATATCGGGTGTGACAGTAAATTGCACGGCGCAGACGCAGTCACCGTGGTTTAAAACAGAGTGGAGGGAGCCAGCGTTTTTAACCATCTCCCGTTCGAAAAATCTATTCAATAAATGGCACCCAGATTGGGGACGTTAGAGGATTTAACTGATGAGAATAGTACTACAGAAAATACCACTCATATCGGGTGTGACAGTAAATTGCACGGCGCAGACGCAGTGACCGTGGTTTAAAACAGAGTGGAGGGAGCCAGCGTTTTTAACCATCTCCCGTTCGAAAAATCAATTCAATTCATCTTTTGGGGACCCTTGGTGTTGTACGTGGCTGGGTGGAGGAAGAAACCTTCAATGACATCACCGGGACGTGGCTAGCTTGGTATCCAACCTTGTGCAAATGGGGAGTTTGCGGTTGTGCAAATGAACTGTTTGCGGTGCATTAAAAGGGGAGTTTGGTCTGTCAATGTCTGTGAAGTGGGCGTAACCCTTACACTACCTGATCGATACAACATCATACCTGATCCTATACACACACTGGATGTTTTAAAGCACGTTATTCCAAACAATTTAGGAATGTTAGTTGATTTATGCCCTTTATGGATTAAAACCCGACTCTGCGTCCACTACGTAATTTTCCATGGGAGTTTTGCCATAGATCCCCCTCCGGCATGCCACAGTCCAGGTGTTAGACCCCTTGAAACAACTTTCTAATCACTATTGTGGCCAGAAAGAGTCCCTGTGGGTTTTAAAATTCGCCTGCCAATTGAAGTCTATGGTGGTTCGCCCGGTTCGCCCGTTCGCAAACATTTGCAGAAGTTCGCGTTCGCTGTTCGCGAACTGAAAATTTTATGTTCGCGACATCACTATGCATGACCAGGCATCTACATGCGAGCCACGGGCTGCAGTAGAGTAAGTACCTTCAAAACCAAGAAAGGGCTCAGACCCCTCCTGCTCCCTCTTCTGCTGCTCCCTCAGCCTCTTCCCTCCGCCTCTGGAGGAACGTTTTCACCTGCCGTCCAGCAAACAGACGATGTGCCACCAACACCACCACCTCCATCACCAAGCATCTCCACCATGTCACACGGCAGCATTCAGCTCTCCATCCCACAAACCTTGGATAGAAAGCGTAAATTCCCACCTAGCCACCCTCGAGCCCTGGGCCTGAATGCCAGCATTTCTAAACTACTGGCCTTTGAAATGCTGTCATTCAGGCTGGTGGACACAGACAGCTTCAAACAGCTGATGGCAGTGGCTGTCCCACAGTACGTCGTTCCCAGCCGCCACTACTTCTCCAAGAGAGCAGTGCCTTCCCTGCGCAACCAAGTGCCCCAGGAGGAGGAGAAGGTGGAGGACGAGGGGTCATTTTTAGCACTTTTAGGCCAGTCTGTAAGTAGTGCCTCAGAGGGAGGTTTTTTGCAACAGCAGAGGCCAGGTACAAATGTGGCCAGCCAGGGAACACTACTGGAGGATGAGGAGGATGAGGAGGAGGTGGAGGAGGATGAGGATGAAGCAGGTTCACAGCGGGGTGGCACCCGACACAGCTCAGGCCCATCACTGGTGCGTGGCTGAGGGGATACGGAGGACGATGACAAAACGCCGCCCACAGAGGACAGCTTGTCCGTACCTCTGGGCAGCCTAGCACACATGAGCGACTACATGATGCAGTGCCTGCGCAACGACAGCAGAGTTGCCCACATTTTAACTTATGCGGACTACTGGGTTGCCACCCTGCTGGATCCCCGGTACAAAGACAATGTGCCCACCTTACTTCCTACACTGGAGCATGATAGGAAGATGCACGAGTACAAGCGCACGCTGGTAGACGCGCTCCTGAGAGCATTCCCAAATATCACAGGGGAACAAGTGGAAGCCCAAGGCGAAGGCAGAGGAGGAGCAAGAGGTCACCAACGCAGCTGGGTCACGGCCAGCTCCTCTGAGGGCAGGGTTACCATGGCAGAAATGTGGAAAAGTTTTGTCACCACGACACAGCTAACTGGACCACCACCTGATACAGAACGTGTTAGCAGGAGGCAGCATTTCACTAACATGGTTGAACAGTACGTGTGCACACCCCTCCACGTACTGACCAATGGTTCGGACCCATTCAACTTCTGGGTCTCCAAATTGTCCACGTGGCCAAAGCTAGCCTTTTATGCTTTACAGGTGCTGGCCTGCTCGGCGGCCAGAGTTATGTCTGAACGTGTATTCAGTACGGCAGGGGGCATCATTACTGATAGTGTTGAGCGAACAGTTCGAGCATAGTTCGTGTTCGTACCAAATTTTGGGGTGTCCGGGACACGGACCCGAACCCGGACATTTTCAAAAAAGTTTGAGTTCGGGTTAGTTGTTCGGCGATTACTTCCCGCTTTCTGAAGGGCTGCACATCAGCCAATCATCTAGCGTTTTACTTCTTGCCCTAAGAGCCCATCACAGCCATGCCTACTAATGGCATGGCTGTGATTGGCCAAGTGCAGCATGTAACCCAGCCTCTATTTAAGCTGGAGTCACGTAGCGCCTTTCATCACACTGCTCTGATTAGTGTAGGGAGAGGACGCAGCTTCTGTGAGGGCGAGATTAGGCAGGGAAAAGTCAGCAACAGCACCTAATGAACGGATCGATCTACAGCTGTGAATGATTGGACTTCTGCTAGTTACTTGCTCAATGGTTTTTAGGGTACGTTCACATGACGACAAAAAGTCGCGCGACAAAAAGGGCACAACTTCACTGCAACATTTTTATAATGGGAGTCTATGGTGTCGCATTGCGACATGCTGCGACTGCGACGCGACAGTCGCAGAAAAACCCATCTTGAATGGATTTTCTCCGACTTTCGTGTCGCAGTCGCAGCATGTCGCATGTCGCACTGCGACACCATAGACTCCCATTATAAAAATTGTCGCGCGACAATAGTGCGACTTTTTGTCGCGCGACAATTGTCGTCGTGTGAACGTACCCTTAGGCTGCACAGAGTGTTTTTCTGTCACTTATTTTCTGGGGTGATCGGAGGCCATTTTGTGACTTGTGGTGCACCAGAACAAGCTGCCACCAAGTCCATCAATCCATCAATACTAGTTTTTTTTTTGCTAAATCCTACATCAGGGGCTTGGCTGTGCTAATTGTCACCCCTAGAAACTCAGAATAGCAATTTCTATATTTTATTAAGGGGTTAAATACAATTGCCCAAATACCAATCCCCAAAATCTGGTGTTCCAGCTTTGGCTAGTCAAGTATGATACTGTCTGCTGTCTGGCAAAGGATACATTATTTTATGTGGTGAAATTCAATTGCCAAAATAGCAATACCATAAATCAGTGGTTTCAGCTGTGGCTGGCAAAGTATAATAGTGTCCGCCAAAACATATATTTTGTTCTGGTGTGAAATTCAATTGCCAAAATAGCAATACCCTGAATCTGGTGTCCCAGCTGTTGCAGGCCAAGATTCATAGTGTCCGCAAAAACATGTATTTTGTTTTGGGGTGAAATTCAATTGCCAAAATAGCAATACCCTGAATCTGGTGTCCCAGCTGTTGCAGGCCAAGATTCATAGTGTCCGCCAAAACATATATTTTGTTCTGGGGTGAAATTCAATTGCCAAAATAGCAATACCATAAATCAGTGGTTTCAGCTGTGGCTGGCAAAATATAATAGTGTCCACCAAAACATATATTTTGTTCTGGGGTGAAATTCAATTGCCAAAATAGCAATACCCTGAATCTGGTGTCCCAGCTGTTGCAGACCAAGATTTATAGTGTCCGCAAAAACATGTATTTTGTTCTGGGGTGAAATTCAATTGCCAAAATAGCAATACCCTGAATCTGGTGTCCCAGCTGTTGCAGGCCAAGATTCATAGTGTCCGCCAAAACATATATTTTGTTCTGGGGTGAAATTCAATTGCCAAAATAGCAATACCATAAATCAGTGGTTTCCGCTGTGGCTGGCAAAATATAATAGTGTCCACCAAAACATATATTTTGTTCTGGGGTGAAATTCAATTGCCAAAATAGCAATACCCTGAATCTGGTGTCCCAGCTGTTGCAGACCAAGATTTATAGTGTCCGCCAAAACATATATTTTGTTGTGGGGTGAAATTCAATTGCCAAAATAGCAATACCCTGAATCTGGTGTTCGAGCTGTTGCAGGCCAATTGTAAATCTGTCCATAAAAGGATACCTTTCATCCAGGGCCTAAATACTAGCCCAAAATGAGATATTCCCCTAAATCAGTGGTTACTGCTGTGCCTGGATTAGTGTAATACGCTACATAAATAAATAGGCAGATAGTGTTAGGTGCCTGTAAAAAATGGCCTGAATTTGAAATCAATACATTGGGCCAAATATTTTTTTTCTTATTGTGGTGCTTGGTGAATGGTAACAATGAGGAAAACATCTAGTAAGGCCGCGGTCGTGGTGGTGTTTGTGTACACACTTGTGCTGGGAGAGAACGTGGCCATTCTGCCACAGCCACACGTTCTAGTGAACCAACTTCCTCAGGTTCCAGTACCCGCCAGAATTTACAGCGATATTTGGTGGGGCCCAATGCCGTTTTAAGGATGGTAAGGCCTGAGCAGGTACAGGCGCTAGACAATTGGGTGGCCGACAGTGGATCCAGCATGTTCACAACATTATCTCCCACCCAGTCTTCTGCAGAAAGCGCACAGGTGGCACCTGAAAACCAAGCCCATCAGTCTGTCACATCCCCCCCCCCCATGCATATCAGGGAAACTGTCTGAGCCTCAAGTTATGCAGCAGTCTCTTATGCTGTTTGAAGACTCTGCTGGCAGGGTTTCCCAAGGGAATCCACCTAGCCCTTCCCCAGTGGTGGAAGATATAGAATGCACTGATGCACAACCACTGATGTTTCCTGATGATGAGGACATGGGAATACCACCTCCTCGGAGTCCGCACGTCTCTGATGATGAAACACTGGTGCCAACTGCAGCGTCTTTCTGCAGTGTGCAGACGGAACAGGAGGTCAGGGAGGAAGACTGTGTGGAAGACGATGCAGGGGACGATGAGGTCCTAGACCCCACATGGAATGAAGGTCGTGCCACTGACTTTTATAGTTCAGAGGAAGAGGCAGTGGTGAGACCGAGCCAACAGCATAGCAAAAGAGAGAGCAGGGGGCAAAAGCAGAACAGCCGCCTCCAAGAGAGTTCGCCTGCTACTGGCCACCGCCACCAGGGACCGAGCACCCCAAAGGCAGCTTCAAGGAGTTCCCTGGCATGGCACTTCTTTAAACAATGTGCTGACAACAAGACCCGAGTGGTTTGCACGCTGTGCCATCAGAGCCTGAAGCGAGGCATTAACGTTCTGAACCTTAGCACAACCTGCATGACCAGGCATCTACATGCAAAGCATGAACTGCAGTGGAGTAAACACCTTGAAAGCAAGGAACTGGCCCCCCTGCTCCCTCTTCTGCTGCTGCCTCGGCCTCTTCCTCCGCCTCGGGACGAATGTTGGCACCTGCCGCCCACCAAACAGAGGATGTGCCACCGACAACACCACCTGCGTCACCAAGCATCTCCACGATGTCACACGGCAGCGTTCAGCTCTCCATCTCACAAACCTTGGAGAGAAAGCGTAAATTCCCACCTAGCCACCCTCGAGCCCTGGGCCTGAATGCCAGCATTTCTAAACTACTGGCCTTTGAAATGCTGTCATTCAGGCTGGTGGACACAGACAGCTTCAAACAGCTGATGTCCATGGCTGCCCCACAGTATGTTGTTCCCAGCCGCCACTACTTCTCCAAGACAGCCGTGCCTTCCCTGCACAACCAAGTATCCGATAAAATCAAGTGTGCACTGTGCAACAACGCCATCTGTGGCAAGGTCCACCTAACCACAGATACGTTGACGAGTAAGCACGGCCAGGGACGCTATATCTCCCTAACTGCACACTGGGTAAATGTAGTGGCGGCTGGGTCGCAGGCAGAGAGTTGCTTGGCGCACGTCCTTCCGCCGCCAAGGATCGCAGGGCATCATTCTTTGCTTTCTGTAGCCTCCTCCTCCTACTCGGCTTCCTCATCCTCTGCTTCCACCAGCTCATCCAGTCAGCCACACACCTTCACCACCAACTTCAGCACAGCTCGGGGTAAATGTCAGCAGGCCATTCTGAAACTCATATGTTTGAGGGACAGGCCCCACACCGCGCAGGAGTTGTGGCGGGGTATTGAACAACAGACCGACGAGTGGTTTCTGCCGGTGGGCCTCAAGCCCGGCCTGGTGGTGTGCGATAATGGGCGAAATCTCGTCGCAGCTCTGGGACTAGCCGGTTTGACGCACATCCCTTGCCTGGCGCATGTGCTGAATTTGGTGGTGCAGAAGTTCATTCACAACTACCCCGACATGTCAGAGCTGCTGCATAAAGTGCGGGCCGTCTGTGCGCGCTTCCGGCGTTCACATCCTGCCGCTGCTTGCCTGTCTGCGCTACAGCGGAACTTCGGCCTTCCCGCTCACCGCCTCAAATGCGACGTGCCCACCAGGTGGAACTCCACCTTGTATATGCTGGAGAGACTGTGCGAGCAGCAGCAGGCCATAGCGGAGTTTCAGCTGCAGCACGCACGTGTCAGTCGCACTGCGGAACAGCACCACTTCACCACCAATGATTGGGCCTCCATGCGAGACCTGTGTGCACTGTTGCGCTGTTTCGAGTACTCCACCAACATGGCCAGTGGCGATGACACCGTTGTCAGCGTTACAATACCACTTCTATGTCTCCTTGAGAAAACGCTTAGGGCGATGATGGAAGAGGAGGTGGCCCAGGTCGAGGAGGAGGGGTCATTTTTAGCAATTTCAGGTCAGTCTGTTAGAAGTAGCTCAGAGGGAGGTTTTTTGCAACAGCAGAGGCCAGGTACAAATATGGCCAGCCAGGGCCCACTACTGGAGGACGAGGAGGATGAGGAGGAGGTGGAGGAGGATGAGGATGAAGCAGGTTCACAGCGGGTGGCACCCGACACAGCTCAGGCCCATCACTGGTGCGTGGCTGGGGGGATACGGAGGACGATGACGATACGCCTCCCACAGAGGACAGCTTGTCCTTACCTCTTGGGAGCCTGGCACACATGAGTGACTACATGATGCAGTGCCTGCGCAACGACAGCAGAGTTGCCCACATTTTAACGTGTGCGGGCTACTGGGTTGCCACCCTGCTGGATTCCCGGTACAAAGACAATGTGCCCACCTTACTTCCTGCACTGGAGCGTGATAGGAAGATGCGCGAGTTCAAGCGCAAGCTGGTAGAAGCGCTCCTGAGAGCATTCCCAAATGTCACAGGGGAACAGGTAGAAGCCCAAGGCGAAGGCAGAGGAGGAGCAAGAGGTCGCCAACGCAGCTGTGTCACGGCCAGCTCCTCTGAGGGCAGGGTTAGGCATGGCAGAAATGTGAAAAAGTTTTGTCTCCACGCCACAGCTAACTGCACCACCACCTGATACGGAACGTGTTAGCAGGAGGCAGCATTTCACTAACATGGTTGAGCAGTACGTCTGCACACCCCTCCACGTACTGACTGATGGTTCGGCCCCATACAACTTCTGGGTCTCCAAATTGTCCATGTGGCCAGAGTTAGCATTTTATGCCTTGGAGGTGCTGGCCTGCCCTGCGGCCAGCGTTTTGTCTGAACGTGTATTCAGCACGGCAGGGGGCGTCATTGCTGACAAACGCAGCCGCCTGTCAAGAGCCAACTTGGACAAGCTGACGTTCATAAAAATGAACCAGGCATGGATCCCACAGGACCTGTGCGTCCCTTGTGCAGAATAGACATTTACAACTGCCTCCCCCTCAACCATATATTCTTGTACTCCGGGTCACTTCTTTATTGAATCCTCTTTTTTAATTTTACCATTATATTGCGGTGCAACCAAAAGTTGAATGAACCTCTCCTCCGTCTAGGTGCCAGGGGCCTAATTATCTGAAAGTGGCCTGTTCCAGTGGTGGTGACATGAGGCCTGATTCTCCGCTATGTGACCTCTGTCCTCTGTCTGGGTGCTGGGGCCTAAATAACTGAAAGTGGCCTTTTCCATTGGAGGGTTACTTGAAGCGTGATTCTCTGCTATGGGACCTCTCTGCAATTAATATTGCCTAATTTTTATTTATTTTATTTTAATTAATTTCCCTATCCACATTTGTTTGCAGGGGATTTGCCTACATTTTGCTGCCTTTTGCAGCCCTCTAGCCCTTTCCTGGTCTATTTTACAGCCTTTTTAGTGCCCAAAAGTTCGGGTTCCCATTGACTTCAATGGGATTCGAGTTCGGGATGAAGTTCGGGTCGAGTTCGGATCCCGAACCCGAACATTTTCGGGAAGTTCGGCCGAACTTCTCGAACCCAAACATCCAGGTGTTCGCTCAACTCTATAAATGAGGCCTGTAGCACGGCTGGGTGAAATCAATACTGATTTGGCATGATTGTAACTCTCCTCTTTGTGGGTGCCATGGGTCTGAATCTGTGAATGAGGCCTGTGGCATTGCTGGATGAAATCAATACTGTCTTGGCGTGATTTTAGCTCTCCGCTTTGTGGGTTCCGTGGGCCTGAATGCTTGAATGAGGCCTGTGGCCCTACAGGCAGACATGAATCCTTCTTGGCTGTGATGAGAACTTCAACTCCCATAGCATTCCCAACTGATGCCACCCCAACCTCCTATTCCACCTCCTCCTTCAAGTTGCCAATTGATATTGGTTAATTTTTATTTATTTTATTTTAAGTCATTTTCCTATCCTCATTTGTTTGCAGGGGATTTACCTACATTTTGATGCCTTTTTCAGCCCTCTAGCCCTTTCCTGGTCTATTTTACAGCCTTTTTAGTGCCCAAAAGTTTGGGTTCCCATTGACTTCAATGGGATTCGGGTTCGGGATGAAGTTCGGGTCGAGTTCGGATCCCGAACCCGAACATTTTCGGGAAGTTCGGCCAAACTTCTCGAACCCAAACATCCAGGTGTTCGCTCAACTCTATAAATGAGGCCTGTGGCACGGCTGGGCGAAATCAATACTGATTTGGCATGATTGTAACTCTCCTCTTTGTGGGTGCCATGGGTCTGAATCTGTGAATGAGGCCTGTGGCATTGCTGGATGAAATCAATACTGTCTTGGCATGATTTTAGCTCTCCGCTTTGTGGGTCCCGTGGGCCTGAATGCTTGAATGAGGCCAGTGGGCCCTGCAGGCAGACATGATTCCTTCTTGGCTGTGATGACAACTTCAACTCCCATGTATGGTTGCCATGGCCCTGAGTCTTTGAATGAGGCCTGTGATACTGCAGGCAGACATGAATCCTTTTTGGCTGTGATGAGAACTTCAACTCCCATAGCATTCCCACCTGACGCCACCCTAATCTCCTATTCCACCTCCTCCTTCAAGTTGCCAATTGATATTGGTTAATTTTTATTTATTTTATTTTAAGTCATTTTCCTATCCGCATTTGTTTGCAGGGGATTTACCTACATTTTGATGCCTTTTGCAGCCCTCTAGCCCTTTCCTGGGCTATTTTACAGCCTTTTTAGTGCCCAAAAGTTCGGGTGCCCATTGACTTTAATAGGTTTGGGTTCGGATCGAGTTCGGATCCCGAACCCGAACATTTTCATGAAGTTCGGCTGAACTTCTCCAACCCGAACATCCAGGTGTTCGTTCAACTCTCGTCGCCAACAACACTGTTTTTTGTTTCACTTTTTTATTTTTTTGGGGTAGACCCCAAAACATTGGGAAATATAGAAAAGAAAACAAAGAGAAAGTGCGCTGGAGTATAACAAAGGCTGAGTGGGGCTGGAATACATTTCTATTCAGCACAAGGTATGGATGAGTCCTTTGTGATCCATGCCTGGTTCATTTTAATGAACGTGCACTTTTCCACATTGGCTGTGGACAGGCGGCTGCGCTTATCTGTGATAACGCCCCCTGCCGTGCTAAACACGCGTTCAGACAATATGCTGGCTGCAGGGCAGGCCAGCACTTCCAAGGCTTAAAGGGCAAGCTCAGACCATGTGCCCAATTTGGAGATCCAGAAGTTGAAAGGGGCAGACCCATCAGTCAGTATGTGTAGGCGTGTGCACACATACTGTTCCACCATGTTGCTGAAATGCTGCCTCCTGCTAAGACGTTTCATATCAGCTGGTGTTGCTGGTTCTTGTGGCATGCTAACAAAGATTTTCCACATTTCGGCCATGCTAACCCTGCCTTCCAGGTGCTGGCGGTGCCCCATCTGCGTTGGCGACTTCTTCCTCCTCCTCTGCCTTCGCCTTGTGCTTCCACTGAGGCCCTGGTGTCACGTGGGAATGCCATCAGCAGCACGTCTACCAGCGTGTGCTTGTAAGGGGTATAGATCATCCAACAATCTAAACGCCGCCGAACTTACAGAATATATTTCCCAGTCAGGTATGCAGTGCAGGGGTACTTTGAAAGAAAAATGGGGTATATATCACCCAACAATCCAATCGCCGCCGAATTTACAGAATATATTTCCCAGTCAGGTATGCAGGGCAAGGATAGTTTGAAAGAAAAAAGGGGTCATGGAGCATCCCCCGACATTCGGCATCTATGAAGGTTTATTTTGAAAGTGTGTAGAAGCCACACGGGGCCCCCACGCTGCAGATTTATCATGGAGACATCATGGAGATTTTACACCATATAACTACAGCACCCAACAATGTAAACGCCACCGAATTTACAGACTATATTTCCCAGTCAGTTATGCAGTGCAGCAGGAACCCAAGCCACTTGTGAATGACTGGTCTGATAACCGTGGAAATGTCCACCCACAAACTAAGAGCTGGATTTACTGATTAAATTTCACCCTCAGAAATACAGTGCAGGTCTCAAATGTACTTTATGGCAAAAAATAAGTGATTTTTTTTCACCAACAATGTCACAGTAGTATTTACTGGTTATAGTGCACTCTCAGAAATGCATTGCAGTCCACAATTGTACTTTATGGCAAAACATAAGTGTTTTTTTTCACCAACAATGTCACAGTTGTATTTACTAGTTATATTTCACTGTCAGAAATACAGTGCAGGCTTTAATTTTAATCAAGACCACATCCCAACCAACCCCGCCCCCAGCCTTCCCAGTCCTTCTGAAAAATGTTGACGCGTTTAGCTTGATTTCTAATTATAACATAAAACCGTGAAAGTCAGTAGCTCTAGGTATAAATGTCCAGAACACAGTCATTCAGGAGTTTAAAGCTGTAGCACCGTTTACATGGTCAACAGAGTCCATTATGAAAAATGTAAAGTTATGCACATGGGAAGGAATAATGCAAGTCACCCGTACATATTAAATGGTAAAACACTCAGCAACACTGACATGGGAAAGGATCTAGGAATTTTAATAAACAGCAAATTAAGCTGCTAAAACCAGTGTCAGGCAGCTACTGGCAAGGCCAATAAGATAATGGGTTGCATCAAAAGAACATAGTCCTACCACTTTACAAATCACGAGTCAGACCACACATGGAGTACTGTGTACAGTTATGGGCTCCTGTGAACAAGGCAGACATAGTAGAGCTGGAGAGGGTTCAGAGGAGGGCAACTAAAGTAATAACTGGAATGAGGGATCTACAGTACCCTGAAAGGTTATCAAAATTAGGGTTATTCACTTTGGAAAAAAGACGACTGAGGGGAGATCTAATAACTATGTATAAATATATCAGGGGTCAGTACAGAGATCTGTCCCATCATCTGTTTATCCCCAGGACTGTGACGAGGGGACATCCTCTGCGTCTGGAGGAAAGAAGGTTTGTACACAAACATAGAAAAGGATTCTTCACTGTATGAGCAGTGAAACTATGGAACTCTCTGCCTGAGGAGGTGGTGATGGTGAGTACAATAAAGGAGTTCAAAAGGGGACTGGATGTATTTCTGGAGTGTAATAATATTACAGGCTACAGCTACTAGAGAGGGGTTGTTGATCCAGGGCATTATTCTGATTGCCTGATTGGAGTCGGGAAGGAATTTTTTTCCCCTTAAGTGGGGAAAATTGGCTTCTGCCTCACAGGGTTTTTTTTGCCTTCCTTTTGATCAACTTGTAGGAAACAGGCCGAAAATGTCTTTTTTCGGTCTTATATACTATGTTACTATTAAGTTTTTGGGAATTGATATCATGCCTGAATTTAACCAATTATTCAAAAGCTAATTATGTACCCCTCCTGAAAAGCATTCCAAGAATCTTGAGCTCTTGGTCTCCAACCTTCATGTTACGCTGAGCGCTCCGGGCCCTCTGCTGGCCTCGGAGCGCTCACAGCGTGTGTCCCCAGGCAGTGCTCCAGCGTCTCGGCGTGTGCGTCCCCGCTCTCTAGGGCGCACACGCACCGGGACTCTTAGATCTAAAGGACCAGTGCACAGGTGATTTGTGCCTGGTCCAAACTGGTTTATCAAGGGTTAAGCTTTGTGAGAGGCAGTACTGTTTGGCCTTAATTAGGCTTCACCTGTGCACTGCCTATAAGTACCATCCCCTTCCACAGTCTCCTGCCGGATCTTTGTTGCCTCTGTGCCTTAAAGAAAGCGTCTTCTGTGTACCCTTTGCCTGTTGCCATACCCGTTGCTACGACCACCGCCTCTGAACCTGTGCCGCCTGTCCTGACCTTTTGCTTCGTCCGACTACGCCTCTTCCTATTGCAGGATGAAATCAATACTGTCTTGGCGTGATTTTAGCTCTCCGCTTTGTGGGTTCCGTGGGCCTGAATGCTTGTATGAGGCCTGTGGCCCTGCAGGCAGACATGAATCCTTCTTGGCTGTGATGAGAACTTCAACTCCCATAGCATTCCCACCTGATGCCACCCCAACCTCCTATTCCACCTCCTCCTTCAAGTTGCCAATTGATATTGGTTAATTTTTATTTATTTTATTTGAAGTCATTTTCCTATCCGCATTTGTTTGCAGGGGATTTACCTACATTTTGATGCCTTTTGCAGCCCTCTAGACCTTTCCTGGGCTATTTTACAGCCTTTTTAGTGCCCAAAAGTTCGGGTCCCCATTGACTTTAATAGGTTTGGGTTCGGGTCGAGTTCGGATCCCGAACCCGAACATTTTCATGAAGTTCGGCTGAACTTCTCCAACCCAAACATCCAGGTGTTCGTTCAACTCTCGTTGCCAACAACACTGTTTTTTGTTTCACTTTTTTATTTTTTTTGGGTAGACCCCAAAACATTGGGAAATATAGAAAAGAAAACAAAGAGAAAGTGCGCTGGAGTATAACAAAGGCTGGGAGGGGCTGGAATACATGTCTATTCAGCACAAGGTATGGACGAGTCCTTTGTGATCCATGCCTGGTTCATTTTAATGAACGTGCACTTTTCCACATTGGCTGTGGACAGGCGGCTGCGCTTATCTGTGATAACGCCCCCTGCCGTGCTAAACACGCGTTCAGACAATACGCTGGCTGCAGGGCAGGCCAGCACTTCCAAGGCTTAAAGGGCAAGCTCAGACCATGTGCCCAATTTGGAGACCCAGAAGTTGAAAGGGGCAGACCCATCAGTCAGTATGTGTAGGCGTGTGCACACATACTGTTCCACCATGTTGCTGAAATGCTAAGACGTTTCATATCAGCTGGTGTTGCTGGTTCTTGTGGCATGCTAACAAAGATTTTCCACATTTCGGCCATGCTAACCCTGCCTTCTGAGGTGCTGGCGGTGCCCCATCTGCGTTGGCGACTTCTTCCTCCCCCTCTGCCTTCGCCTTGTGCTTCCACTGAGGCCCTGGTGTCACGTGGGAATGCCATCAGCAGCACGTCTACCAGCGTGTGCTTGTAAGGTGTATAGATCATCCAACAATCTAAACGCCGCCGAACTTACAGAATATATTTCCCAGTCAGGTATGCAGTGCAGGGGTACTTTGAAAGAAAAATGGGGTATATATCACCCAACAATCCAATCGCCGCCGAATTTACAGAATATATTTCCCAGTCAGGTATGCAGGGCAAGGATAGTTTGAAAGAAAAAAGGGGTCATGGAGCATCCCCCGACATTCGGCATCTATGAACGATTATTTTGAAAGTGTGTAGAAGCCACACGGGGCCCCCACGCTGCAGATTTATCATGGAGACATCATGGAGATTTTACACCATATAACTACAGCACCCAACAATGTAAACGCCGCCGAATTTACAGACTATATTTCCCAGTCAGTTATGCAGTGCAGGAGGAACCCAAGCCACTTGTGAATGACTGGTCTGATAACCGTGGAAATGTCCACCCACAAACTAAGAGCTGGATTTACTGATTAAATTTCACCCTCAGAAATACAGTGCAGGTCTCAAATGTACTTTATGGCAAAAAATAAGTGATTTTTTTCACGAACAATGTCACAGTAGTATTTACTGGTTATAGTGCACTCTCAAAAATGCATTGCAGTCCACAATTGTACTTTATGGCAAAACATAAGTGTTTTTTTTCACCAACAATCCAACAATGTCACAGTTGTATTTACTAGTTATATTTCACTGTCAGAAATACAGTGCAGGCTTTAATTTTAATCAAGACCACATCCCAACCAACCCCGCCCCCAGCCTTCCCAGTCCTTCTGAAAAATGTTGACGCGTTTAGCTTGATTTCTAATTATAACATAAAACCGTGAAAGTCAGTAGCTCTAGGTATAAATGTCCAGAACACAGTCATTCAGGAGTTTAAAGCTGTAGCACCGTTTACATGGTCCACAGAGTCAATTATGAAAAATGTAAAGTTATGCACATGGGAAGGAATAATGCAAGTCACCCGTACATATTAAATGGTAAAACACTCAGTAACAATGACATGGAAAAGGATCTAGGAATTTTAATAAACAGCAAATTAAGCTGCAAAAACCAGTGTCAGGCAGCTACTGGCAAGGCCAATAAGATAATGGGTTGCATCAAAAGGGGCATAGATGCCAGTGATGAGAACATAGTCCTACCACTTTACAAATCACGAGTCAGACCACACATGGAGTACTGTGTACAGTTATGGGCTCCTGTGAACAAGGCAGACATAGTAGAGCTGGAGAGGGTTCAGAAGAGGGCAACTAAAGTAATAACTGGAATGAGGGATCTACAGTACCCTGAAAGGTTAGGGTTAGGGTCAAAATTAGGGTTATTCAATTTGGAAAAAAGACGACTGAGGGGAGATCTAATAACTATGTATAAATATATCAGGGGTCAGTACAGAGATCTGTCCCATCATCTGTTTATCCCCAGGACTGTGACGAGGGGACATCCTCTGCATCTGGAGGAAAGAAGGTTTGTACACAAACATAGAAAAGGATTCTTCACTGTATGAGCAGTGAAACTATGGAACTCTCTGCCTGAGGAGGTGGTGATGGTGGGTACAATAAAGGAGTTCAAAAGGGGACTGGATGTATTTCTGGAGTGTAATAATATTACAGGCTACAGCTACAAGAGAGGGGTTGTTGATCCAGGGCATTATTCTGATTGCCTGATTGTAGTCGGGAAGGAATTTTTTTCCCCTTAAGTGGAGAAAATTGGCTTCTGCCTCACAGGGGTTTTTTGCCTTCCTCTGGATCAACTTGTAGGAAACAGGCCGAACTGGATGGACAAATGTCTTTTTTCGGTCTTATATACTATGTTACTATTAAGTTTTTGGGAATTGATATCATGCCTGAATTTAACCAATTATTCAAAGCTAATTATGTACCCCTCCTGAAAAGACGGACTTGCTTGATAACGATGGGGCATTTCTGGGCATCTCTGACCTTGTTACTAAGTCCTTCTTGTCTAGTCTAAATCACCTGCAATATGAACATATAAAGGCATGTATAAAAAATATATCTCTAGTCAACGCTCTTCAGGGGAACTCTCATGGTTTGAAAAACTCCTAGCTTTAACCAAACCTCCCACTAAGACCGTAGCTAAAATTACACGACACCTTAGCCATTAGTGTTGATCACGAATTTTCGAATTGCGAATTTTAATCGCGAATATCAGCACTTCGAGAATTCACGAATATTTAGAATATCGCGAAATATATTTGCAATTGCGAATATTCGTTTTTAAATAACAGTTTATGCAAATTTTTAATGTAATCATTTTCTTGATTGCGAAAATTCGCATATAAAAAAATCGCATAAAATTAGCATAAAAATGTATGCAGATTTTTATGCTAATTTTATGCGCATTTTTATACGCAAATTTCCGCAATCAAGAAAAACATTTTTTTTCTGTATCTGAAAATAAAATTTTCAGATACAGATATTAAGTATTTACTACTCTCTACCAAACTAACATCTCGATATGCTATAATTCAAGAACATTCATACAAGATTATGACCAGGTGGTATCTGACACCTTATAAACTCAGCAAAATGTATAGTCAGTCGTCAGACAGATGCTGGAGATGCAATGACCAGATTGGTAGGTTTCTCCACATCTGGTGGTCTTGCCCTACCTTGTCAAGCTTTTGGAAGGAAATTTTCCTTCAGATTAGGTGGATCTTAAAAATATCATACACAATGCTCCCTCAATGACCTGAGACAGCTCTCCTAGCTCTTTTTATGCCTGATTGAGAAACCTGTGTAGACCTTTATTAGTGGCAGCCAGATTACTAATCGCTATACAGTGGAAATCAGAGGAAACCCCGGCAGTTGCCCAATGGGCGATTAAAGTAAACGATAATGCCAGTTTAGAAGAACTTTCCCATTGGGAACTCAGAACCCATCATAAATTTGAGGAAGTATGGGGACCCTAGAAGAATGGTAATCTATAACCATTGGATGTTTATTGTCTGCTTTGGGCTTTAACTTTTCCATATCTACTTGCACATGGGAAGGAATAATGCAAGTCACCCGTACATATTAAATGGTAAAACACTCGGTAACACTGACATGGAAAAGGATCTAGGAATTTTAATAAACAGCAAATTAAGCTGCAAAAACCAGTGTCAGGCAGCTACTGCCAAGGCCAATAAGATAATGGGTTGCATCAAAAGGGGCATAGATGCCCGTGATGAGAACATAGTCCTACCACTTTACAAATCACTGGTTAGACCACACATGGAGTACTGTGTACAGTTCTGGGCTCCTGTGAACAAGACAGACATAGCAGAGCTGGAGAGGGTTCAGAGGAGGGCAACTAAAGTAATAACTGAAATGAGGGATCTACAGTACCCTGAAAGGTTATCAAAATTAGGGTTATTCACTTTAGAAAAAAGACGACTGAGGGGAGATCTAATAACTATGTATAAATATATCAGGGGTCAGTACAGAGATCTGTCCCATCATCTATTTATCCCCAGGACTGTGACTGTGACGAGGGGACATCCTCTGCGTCTAGAGGAAAGAAGGTTTGTACACAAACATAGAAAAGGATTCTTCACTGTAAGAGCAGTGAGACTATGGAACTCTCTGCCCGAGGAGGTGGTGATGGAATAAAGGAATTCAAGAGGGGCCTGGATTTATTTCTGGAGTGTAATAATATTACAGGCTATAGCTACTAGAGAGGTGTCGTTGATCCAGGGAGTTATTCTGATTGCCTGATTGGAATCGGGAAGGAATTTTTTTTTTCCCCTTAAGTGAGGAAAATTGGCTTCTGCCTCACAGGGTTTTTGCCTTCCTCTGGATCAACTTGTAGGAAACAGGCCGAACTGGATGGACAAATGTCTTTTTTCGGTCTTATATACTATGTTACTATGTTACTATGTTACTTAAAACCTCGCTTTGTTTGCAAACATCTTCACCCGCACGGAGTCCTGAGGCGCACAGTGAGGTACATATGTTGTCTGGAGGACCTTTAATTCACTTAGTGCTAACAAAATATCTTAGTGGACCTGCCAACGCATGATGTATGTAGTCAACCCTAGTTTGGACTACCCCCCTCTCCAAATTCCTCCCTCTTTCCTCTTTCCTCCCCTCTACCCTGACTCCTCTCATCATGTATATCCTTCCTCCTCTCTTCCTCCTTCTTCCATCCTTCCCTCCCCCCTTTTACCTTACCCTCCCAATACCTTTACAATACCTACCCCACTATCCTCCCCCCCCCAAGTTAATGGGTCTTATACTTGTCATTCTTAATATCATAATAAGGACTATATTTGAACACCGGTGCCAGCTATTGCCACCCATTCAGGTATTACGAGATGCGCTCCTGCATAACGTGTTTTTTATGTTGTTATATTTACGGCTCTATAATTTTCCTTTGATATCTGTTTTTTATTATCCACATGAGTAATGATTTTTCCACTTGGTCCATACTGCGTTATGTAACTCTTCTGACTGTTATGTACGTTGTTGTATACATTATATCATACATTCGTTTTAAAATTTATAAAAAGAATTTACATTGTGCCTATGACAGCACCTGTGAGAGATCCTCCCCCATCCCAACAGGAAATAGGAAACTTCCCAGAGCTTTAAAAGGCGTCCTCCTCATTCCATCCTCAGTTATTTCCAGGATCATCACAGTAAGGGAAGCAATGTCAGTCTTGGGACTAATGACTGCCTGTATTCCGGCAGTAAAATGGGCTCAGATCAGATCCAGGATCCTGCAGTATTATATCCTGTCACAATGGAACAAAAAGACAACAGGTCTTCAACTGGACTCAAGGCTAATGCTACCCAGGTCCGTAAAAAATTCGCTAGTCTGGTGATTGAAAAGCTCAAACCTGAAACAAGGTGTAGAATGGACAAAAGAAAACCTATTGACCATTACAACAGACGCGAGTCCCACCGGTTGGGGGGCCCATTCAGTTTTGGGGTTTTTCCAAGATCAGTGGATAGGGTCAGAAAGTATGTTGCCCCAGAACTCCAGAGAAATGTTAGCAGTATTACACATCTTGGAAATCAATCTCCCCATGTTAACAAACAGACATGTCAAAATTCTCTCGGACAACGCATCTGTAGTATCGTATATCAACCGACAGGGGGGAACAAGATCTGCTCAACTGATGGACTTGACTTATCAAATCTTTCAGGCTGTAGAAAACAAAATCCTCTCTCTCTCAGCATTACATCTAAAAGGGGAGCAAAATTGCCAAGCAGACTTTCTGAGCAGGCACAAATTAAGGCGGGGGGATTGGTGCCTGAATCAGGAAGTGTTCAATCAGATATCAGCCCTGTGGGGAGTCCCGATAATAGACTTGTTTGCATCCAGACAGAACGCAAAATGCAGGAAGTTCTTTTCACTCAGCCAGTCAGACCACCCTCTAGGGATAGATGCTCTCTCTCAGCCCTGGGGGAAGGGTCTAGTGTATGCCTTCACGCCTCTCCCTCTTCTGGCCAGGATTATTCAAAAAATCAGGAAGGAGCAGGCAACTGTAATACTTATCGCTCCCTTCTGGCCCAGAAGAGTCTGGTTCTCCTGGTTAAGAACTCTCTCCCTAGCAGATCCTTGGGTTCTACCGGACAGGAAAGACCTATTACATCAGGGTCCGATTTTCCATCCGGAAGTGCACAATCTGCACTTGACGGCATGGTTTTTGAAAAGCAATTTTTCAAAAATGGAGGCCTCTCGGATCAAGTGATCTAGACTTTGTTAGCAAGTAGAAAGAAAGTTACATCTGACATTTATTTTAGAATTTGGAAAACTTTCTTCCAATTCGCAGGTCCTTCTGTTGAGTTAGACTCTCCTAACATTCCTTTGATTCTCAGTTTTCTTCAGGAAGGGCTGAATAAAAAATTGAGACCTAGTACCCTAAGAGTCCAGATCTCTGCTCTTAGTGCCCTTTTTGATTCCAAGCTAGCGTTTCATCCCTAGGTAAAGAGATTTATCAAAGGGGCTTCTAGGTTGTCCCCTTCTGTACGAAATAGAGCAGCTCCATGGGACCTTAACCTTGTTCTCTCTATCCTGACCAAAGATCCATTTGAACCTATAGAGTCTATCCCATTAAAGATGTTAGTGTTTAAAACAGCTTTTCTAGTGGCGGTCACCTCAGAGAGACGAGTAGGAGAACTCTCGGCCTTATCTGCATACCCTCTATATACCATAATTTTGGAAGACAGAATCATTTTTAAACCTGATCCTGCCTTCTTACCGAAGGTGGTGTCTGATTTTCATAAATCTCAGGAAATTGTTCTTCCCTCCTTTTGCCAGGACCCCAGAAATGAGGAAGAACAACGGTTCCATAATTTAGACGTGAGACGGTGTGTCTGTACTTATTTAGACAGGACCAAATAATTCAGGAAGGCACCTCAACTTTTTGTCCAGTTCCAGGGCCAGAACAAGGGGGTGAAAGTTTCTAGCCGTACCTTAGCTAGATGGATCACTAATACTATCAGGCTAGCATATTCGTTATCTAGGCTTAAGGTCCCTTCAGGGTTTTCGGCCCATTCTACTAGGGCAGTGGCTTCCTCTTGGGCAGAGAAAGGTTGTGTGTCTATAATTCAAATCTGTAAGGGTCCATTCACACGTCAGTATTTTCCTATAACCGTATTCAGTATTTTTCTATAACTATAATTGCGGTCCGTTTTTTGCGGATCCGTTTTCTATAATTGGTTTCCGTTTTTTATCCGTTTTTTGCGGATCCGCAAAAACGGAAAGAGGAGTCTTAAAATTTATAAAATTTCAAATCAGCAATAAAGTTTATTTAAAAAAAAAGGGAAAAAAATAGATGAATGGTTAATGATAAAATTTCTGTCAGAGACATCTCTGGTGCCATTTTGTTTGGTTTGTCGTGTAGTGAGCATCTGTGTGTGGAAATTTTGTTGGATAAGCATTATTTTCATACATTATCCTCTACAACGATATCATGCCTAGAGATTTGGATGGAGTACTTTTCCATTGGATCCTATTTCGGCTTTTTGGACATCAAGCAGCGTTGGTGGACGAAGAGCCGGAGAGGAGGCGTAGGAGGAGACAGTGGATTCACCCCATTGTCGCTCAACGTCATCTGAAGGGACAGTTCCATACAATTTTTAATGACCTGCGTCAGGACCCCTTCAAGTTCAGAAATTACTGCCGCATGTCCATGGAGGCTTTTGACAATCTCTTGTCTTCTTTACACCCTCATTTAACCTTCATGGACACGAACATGCGGCGTAGCATCTCTGCAGAACAAAGACTTATTGTCACTTTGAGGTAAAAATCTTAATTTTTGTAATGATATTAATTATAAATGTAATTATAGTTATTACAATTTTTTTTTTCTCCACAGATTCCTTGCCACAGGAAATTCCTTTGCATCGCTGCACTACGAGTTTTTGCTGGGAATCTCAACTATCTCTGGGATTGTCTGTCATACCTGCAAAGTGATATGGCAGCATCTCAGAGAAGCGGTCATGCCCACCCCCAAGGCGGAAGATTGGCTCCGTATCGCTGAGGGTTTTTTCAAATCAGCGCAGTTTCCTAACTGCATCGGGGCACTGGACGGTAAACACATCCGTGTGAAGAAGCCGCCTCACTCAGGGTCCCGATACTTCAATTACAAGCAATATTATTCTGTTGTACTGATGGCCTTGGCTGACAGTAATTACAGGTTTGTAATTGTTGATATCGGGGCCTATGGGAGCTCTTCTGACAGCCGCATCTTTAGTGCTTCCAGAATGGGTGAACGGCTTCGCCAAAACCAGCTTGCCCTACCAGAGCCAAGAAGACTACCCGGATCTGCAGGTCCGCCGGCTCCATTTGTGATCGTGGCTGACGAAGGGTTTGCATTGTCACCCCACCTGATGCGGCCCTTCCCAAGACGCGATCTGGATGACAGGAAGCGTATCTTTAACTATCGATTGACTCGCGCCCGTCGGTATGTGGAGTGCGCTTTCGGAATACTCTCCAGTAAATGGAGAGTATTCCAGTCATCCATACAAATGAATCCGGACAATGCCATGCTGGTGATACAGGCTTGTGTAATACTACACAACTTCACCAGGATACATGATGCCACCTCTGATGCAGATATTGATCAAAATATGACATCTACAGTCATTTTTGATCAAAGCCGGACTGGGCGACCTGGAACGGCTGGACTAGCTATTCGGGAAGTCTATGCCGACTATTTCTGCAGCACAGAGAGGGGCATTACCATGGCAGATGGATGCCATCCGTGGTAGTCGTTGATTTCAGCTTGGTTCTGGATTTAAATTTTCTAAAACAATTTAATTTTTTTAGTTTAGATAGATCCCCTTTTTTTAGATTAGTTTAGGGACTCGCAGTATGATGAGGAGCCTTGACGTTGGCTTGCGGGCTGGGGTATTCACCAACTTCCTAAATTAACTATTATAATTAATTTTATTAAATTTTTGTAGATAATGTTATCTATATTTAGGATTTTGGTTAAAATACCTTCTAATACCTCATCGCCCCTCACTCCTATTTCATCATTTTTTAGGGCGGTTTCACACGGGCGTTAGTATCCCGTGCTGTGGCCCACAAATTGTGGGCCGTAAGGCACGAGCACATAATGTTTTAAATCAGCAAGGGTATCGTAGCTCCATTCATTTGAATGGGTCCGCAATCCCTCCGTTCTGCAAAAAGATAGAGCATGCTCAATTTTTTTGCGGTGCGGCAGGACGGAACCGAACCTCTGAAAGCACTGCGTAGTGCTTCAGTAGTGTTTCTTCCGTCCTTCCATTCCGCATCTCTGAATTTGTGGACACATTAAATGAATCGGTCCGCATCAGAGATGCAGAAGGGCTAAAGACCCCTGCCCGTATATTGTGGTTCCACAAATGCGGTCAACAATATGGCATGGGCCATATACGCCCGTGTGAAACCTCTGATACACTATACCCTTTCAATGATACACAATAGTACAATTAAAAAAAAAAATTTTGGAAAATTGTCTCATTTTAATAAATTTCTAAATTGTTTTTTTTAAAAAAATTCTAAAACAAATCCAAAATTTTTTTTTAAAGCAAATACTACTCCATACATTTATTCAAAATAAACACATAAGACGTTTTTTTTAAGAATAATAAAATCTTTAAAAGATAACTCTTATTTTTTTGGAATCATACAAAAATTCAAACAATAAACATTAATCATAAATTAAAAAATTGAAAAAAATTAAAGGTCAAAAGATCCCTCGAAAAGGGCCAGGATTGGATGAGGGGGGGCCACTTCCCTGGGATGGCACATTAAATTGTGGAGCTATTTGAGAACTCTGTCTTGCTTGCCAGTTTAACATGGCATCCCGATCCCTCTCCAGATTATGCACGGTGTTCAACGGTTCAAAAGGGCCTGAAAATAAATCCATTAAAAGTAGAACAGAAGCCATGCAACGTGCCCTTCTTTCTTCTGGAATTCTCCTGATGTAAGGGATCAAGCTCCTTGCTGCTTGCTCTTCCGGATTCTCCTCGCGATTCCGGTTCAGATAATCCATAACTCGGGACTCTACAATGGTTCTGGTATCTAAACCCGGAATCGCGAGGAGAAGGGCCCCTGCGTCTACCAGAAGACTGGCGAACAGGTAAGTCTTGTTGTTCCGCTACAAGAGAAGGAGCCGCAGCCAGGGTCATTTCAGAAGCCTCTTCTAGGGCAGTTTCTTCTGATCTCTCCGGTTGAGGTCCCATCTCTTTTTGACACGAAGCCAGTCCAGAAGTTCCTGCTCCCTGACTAGATGATTCCTCGGCATCTTCACTCATGTTCACACATTTTTTATTTTTATTTTTTTTAATATTATCTAACTTTCATTTAACTTCAATAATTGATTGTAAGGCCTCTTTCACACAGGCGTCATGTTTGACGCACCATTAATGCGCAATTTTTACGCGTGCGTGTTGACTTTTGTAGTGCGTTTAGCAGGCGATTGCGGTTTAGCGATTGCGAATATTTTTGCGATATTCTAAATATTCGCGAATTATCGAATTGCCGATATTCGCGATTAAAATTCGCAATTCGAATATTCGTGATCAACACTACTCCCCAATACTACTTTGGCAACCATACTAGTGTCCTGTCTGCCATGGTAACCATTCCAAAAAAGCTAAATGTTGGATCCGCTTATGCGCCAAAATAAAGTTTAGCTTAAGACCGGATCCGGTTTAATGCTTTTCAATGGGCATTAATTCCGGATCCGTCCTTGCGGAAAGTGTTCAAGATTTTTGGCCGGAGAAAAAAGCGCAGTATGCTGCTGTATTTTCGCCGTCCATACAATGTTTGGGTCCTGAACTGAAGACATCCTGATGGATCCTGAAAGGACTTCCCTCCATTCAGAATGCATGGGGATAATCCAGTTCAGGATTTTTCAGGCATAGAGCCCCGACAACGGAACTCTATGCCTGAAAACAAAAGCGATAGTGTGACAAAGCTCTAAAAAACATTTATTTTAAAATTTATATAAAATAAAATGTACTTACGGCCCACTCTCCATTATTGGACGCAAAAACTGGAGTTGCTGGGTGTATAAGTATGGCCTTTTTTTTAGGCTGCCGTCACTACTTCTTAGTTTAACATTACACTCCCTCTTAAATTGGTCACGACAAGAGTACCATCGGCACTTGATCTTCGAAACTATTAAAAAAAAAAAAAAAACATGAGTATACAAAACTAATATATGCAAAAACTATACGATTAAAGTTTCTGGTTTCATGCACGGACCCTGGTTTTTCACCCTGTAATCCACATGACAGGATGAGAGCGCATGCTGATCATTGGTTGCTAGGGATTACAGACCTGAAAACATCATGGTCTGTGCACAGCTGAATTCCACATAGGGCTCATGCCCACAGCCATGTTCCACAGCCATGTGCGGACCGTGGAAACCCGGCCTGACATTCCTCTGCCTGCTGGAGCGCACAGAGTCTTGGGTTGCTATGACGCTGTGCACTTCATGCCGCCACAGGATAGATATAGTAATACTCCCATATTGGGTGTATTACTGTATGCGTGCAGCGGCATGAAGCGCACGGCGTCATAGCAACCCAAGACTCTGTGCGCTCCAGAATAATCAAAAAAGACGAAAATTCTAAAAAGCGAATATATTCGCTTATTGGCATATATTCTTTTATAGAATATTCGTCATATTCTAAAACAAGAATATATGGCAATATTGCGAATAAATTCGCATAAAATCGCAATTCCGAAATTAATCTCGAATTCGAATATTCGCGAATATAAAACGAATATTCTTGCGAATATTCGCAAAATATTGCGAATTCGAATATGGGACCGAATATGGGAGGAATGGGGCATGAGCCCATAGATAAATCACAATATGATTATACTCACTGATAGCACTTTTTTTCTTTGAATCAGCCTTCTCCCATTCCTCACTGAACATTTCCTGGCCAATCTCCTGCCACGCCCTGTCTTTTAAAATTCGGTCAGGATATAGGTCTGACCGGGTGTCCCACAAGTTAGGGCGCTCTTCTATGAGCGTAATTAGTTTCTCCACGTCCATGGATGGCATTTTTGAAGTTAGCTTATCTGCACCAAGGGAGCTCTGCTGATCAGGCTGCTGCTCTTCCTGGGCCTTGCACTTTGATATCAGTGGGCAGGACTTTATTTCCTGGAACGGAATCCGCATTTTGCGGAAGACATACGGAATGACATCCGTATATGTTCCGCATTTTGCGGACCCATTCATTTCTATTGCAGAACGGACCGCATTTTGCGGATTATAATAGGACATGTTTTATATTTTTGCGGACTTGCGGAACGGAATTACGGATGCGGAAAGCACTTATTGTGCTTTCCGCATTTTTTCAGGAGCCATAGAAAATGAATGGGTCCGCATATGTTCCGCATCTATTCCGCAAAAAACGGAATAGATGCGGAAAAAAAATGCGGACGTGTGAATGGACCCTAAAGCAGCAACCTGGAGTTCCCCTTCTACGTTTTTTAGGCACTAATGGATGGACTTGCTGTCTGCCCAGGACCTGTCCTTCGGGAGAAACGTGCTACAGGCTGTAATCGTACCCTAGAAATTAATATCTAACTTAATCTCTCACAGGTGCTGTCATAGGCACAATGTAAATACATTGATTACCATGTTTTCCATGAGCCATGACAGCACCTACTTTATTCCCGCCCAAAAAAAGAAAATTATTCTGGTCTCCTTGTGAGATGTATGTATATATTCTACATGTTGTCAATGTTTTGAGTTACTATATAGGTGTCCTAACGGTGCTAGGAATCTTGTCACTGAGGATGGAATGAGGAGGACGCCTTTTAAAGCTCTGGGAAGTTTCCTGTTTCCTGTTGGGATGGGGGAGGATCTCTCACAGGTGCTGTCATGGCTCATGGAAAACGTATTACCGGTAAGTAATCAATGTATTTTTAAAAGAAATACAGTGCACTCCGTAAATGTACTTTATGGCAAAAAATAAGTGTTTTTTTTTTTCACCAACAATGTCACAGTTCTATTTACTGGTTATATTTCACTGTCAGAAATACAGTGCAGACCGCAAACGTACTTTTTAACACAGGGGTACTTTACAGAAAAAAATTTGAATGTCACCCCCTGGGTCCTTGAACTCACAGATGGATTATCTATATTATTTTCCCTTCCGCTAGCACATATGCAGTGCAGGTGCACTTAAAAAATCTGTATATGTCACCCACTGAACTAAAAGAACAGGAATAAATTATTGTCCCTGGCACATATGCAGGTGCAAGTGCACTACACTTGCACAAAATGGCCGCTGACACCCACCTAACTAACAGGCGGATAAAACTAATTTTTATGTGTCACTGGGCTCAGGGCAGGGTGAAAAAAGTTTCATTGCACCCGCAAGAAAAAATAGCTGTAGATCGCTGAGTTAACAACAAGTTCTGATATCAGATTCTTTCCTATTCTCTCCCTCACAGAAGCAGCATCCTATCCCTACACTAGTAAGAGCTGAGTGACATGCCGCGCTACGTGACTCCAGCTTATATAGAGGCTGGGTCACATGCTGCTCTTGGCCATTCACAGCCATGCCATTAGTAGGCATGGCTGTGATGGCTTCAAAGGGCACACATGTTTAACGCTTGTTGATTGGCTGCACTGCAGCCTTTCAACAAGCTTTAATAAACGGCCAAACACAGAACTCGAACCCGAACTTTTATGAAAATGTTTACAGTTCAGGTTCGCTCAACACTAGTTATAATGCTAAAAAAGTTATAAATGGTGATGCAAAGTAAATTTTAATTTTTTTCGAAGGTTTTTAGAGTTAGTCATTTGTGTACCATCTCCTCCACCCTCTAGTCCTCTAGACTTGTGTGAAAGTCTCAGAGATTTCATTTACATCTTGTGTCCAGTTTGGTCTCAGCACAGCAGTTACCAGAGTGTTACATTGGCAGTCTGGGTCATTTGCAGCTATGATTTTTCTATTAGGAACATTACTCATGGAACACTACCACCCATTTCTGCTGCCACCACTTCCATCTTCTCCTTTCTGAGCATAGTTGTATGACTGCTTCTAATTGCTAATCAGCTTGCTGCTATAAGACAGTTGTGCTGACCTTGCCAGAGCAATTAGGTTCGTAGTTTCTGGTATAGCATTGATTGTTTGTGGTGAGCCATATATCGACCCATGCTTGTTTACCGGATTCTGCTTCTCAGCTGCCTGTCCTGACCTATGTCTGTTTATTTTTGTGACCCTCTGCTGCCAGCTCTGACCTTGGCCTATTACTGAGTAAGTGTTGCCTATTTATATATCAACTACACCAGGACTAATCCAGGAGGTAGCGGTCTGGTGGCTCCATCAGCAAAGTCCAGATCCCTGTGTAGGGGTTAAAGTGTTAATACCAGCTTTAGCCCAAAATTAAACCACTTGGTTGATACAGTGGTAACTGTCAAAAGGACACCCCCAAAAATGTGTTTATTTACCAAACTTCATACACCCACCAGAATGATAACAAATTCTGTGTGAATGCTTCTCATCCAGTGTGCTTTTGCCAATAAGAAAATTGCAGAGGCATAAAAGGGCTCACTACAGATTTTTAAAACTGCATCTCAATCTCTCTATCTACTCATTATACTTCTAGCTATACAGGCAAGCATCTTACATGCACAAGAACAAGGCATTTAGAGTTCTTTCTAAAACATATGCTTATATTTTCCTAATATGAGGCTGCATACATTTAGTAAATATAACATTTCTAATATATGTACAGTTATTTATTTTTAACTCCTTGTAATTCTCTTATAGAGGACTTAGTAACATAGTATATAAGACTGAAAAAAGACATTTGTCCATCCAGTTCGGCCTGTTTCCTACAAGTTGATCAAAAGGAAGGCAAAAAACCCCTGTGAGGCAAAAGCCAATTTTCCCCACTTAAGGGGAAAAAATTCCTTCCCGACTCCATTCAGGCAATCAGAATAACTCCCTGGATCAACAACCCCTCTCTAGTAGCTATAACCTGTAATATTATTACACTCCAGAAATACATCCAGTCCCCTCTTGAATTCCTTTATTGTACTCACCATCACCACCGCCTCAGGCAGAGAGTTCCATTGTCTCACTGCTCTTACCGTGAATAATCTTTTTCTATGTTTGTGTACAAACCTTCTTTCCTCCAGACGCAGAGGATGTCACCTCGTCACAGTCACAGTCCTGGGGATAAATAGATGATGGGACAGATCTCTGTACTGACCCCTGATATATTTATACATAGTTATTAGATCTCGCCTCAGTCGTCTTTTTTCTAAAGTGAGTAACCGTAATTTTGATAACCTTTTAGGGTACTGCCCCATTCCAGTAATTACTTTAGTTGCCCTCCTCTGAACCCTCTCCAGCTCTGCTATGTCTGCCTTGTTCACAGGAGCCCAGAACTGTACACAGTACTCCATGTGTGGTCTGACTAGTGATTTGTAAAGTGGTAGGACTATGTTCTCATCACGGGCATCTATGCCCCTTTTGATGCAACCCATTACTTATTGGCCTTGGCAGTAGCTGCCTGACACTGGTTTTTACAGCTTAGTTCGCTGTTTATTAAAACTCCTAGATCCTTTTCCATGTCAGTGTTACCGAGTGTTTTACCATTTAGTATGTACGGATGACTTGCATTATTCCTTCCCATGTGTATAACTTTACATTTGTTAGTGTTAAACCTCATCTGCCATTTCTCTGCCCAAGTCTCCAATCTATCAAGTTTGCTCTGTAGCAGAAAACTGTCCTCTTCAGTGTTAATTACTTTACACAGTTTAGTGTCATCTGCAAAAATAGATATTTTACTGTGCAACCCTTCTACAAGATCATTAATAAATATATTGAAGAGAATGAGGCCCAATACTGACCCCTGAGTTACTAGTGACAGTGACCCTTACTAGTGACAGTGACCCAATCTGAGTATCTACCGTTAATAACCACCCTCTGTTTTCTGTCACTCAGCCAGTTACTTACCCACATACAGACATTTTCTCCCAGTCCAAGCATCCACATTTTATATACTAACCTTTTATGAGGTACGGTGTCAAATGCTTTGGAGAAGTCCAGATATACGACATCCATTGATTCGCCGCTGTCAAGTCTAGAACTTACCTCCTCATAGAAACACTTACCTCCTCATAGACTTGTTAGTATTAACTTTGTGTATTAGGCTGGGGCAACTTGGCAACATATGCTGCATGACAACAAATCAATAAAAAGTCATATAACCACAAGCACCTGTGCATTCCATGGTTGCAAGACTATTTTACAACTGTTACTTGGATGTGAAAACACAGCCTAGTCACAGAAGTTGCACGCAAGTTGCATGTCCCATGAGAGTAGCATTATGTTCTATGTCTCTATGGTCTATGGTGTATGGTCACATACAACTTGCCTTGTGTCACATCGTGACTCCATTGACAATCATAAGATCTGATGTCGCAATGCGACTACTCAATTTCCATGTCACATGACACATGTAACCGAAGCCTGGAAGTGTTTTAGAGTGTTTTTTTTTTTTTAGATTCTTAAAAGTAGGACAGAGTATTATTCGAAAATACAGTTATTTTTTTAATTAGAGTATTACTCGAAAATACAGTTATTTTTTAATTACAGGTAGACTCAATTATTTGTTAATTGTCTATAAATGTGCACAATTACACAATTAATCCAGTATCAGATTAATGTAATAATGACATAACTGTCAAGCAGCAGGGTTATAATGCTGTCAGTTTACATCAGTACAACAAAGATTATGCTGGGACTTTTGGCTACATTTTAGGCTCACGTGGAAAGTCCCACGTGGTTTTCTCGATTTTATTTTATTATTATTTTTTTTTACATGATTATGGGAAAAATTCATACTGGAGCAGCTATGCAAAACTGAAGTATTTTTGCGGACCCATTGAAATAATGTAATGCTTTATATTTGTATAATCTTTTGATGACATACTAAAAAATAACTGAATGATCCGTTTGTAATAGTTTAGTCAGTCTGACTAATGTGTATTATGAAATATTTCATTAAAATTGTCTCAGTGCTTCATGTTATGTTGATCGTATCAGACATTTCTTGATTAATTTTTTTAATGTGGAACCTTGAACTTCTATTGCTTAATAATATTGCGCTTTGAGAATGCTCTTTAATATATTGATGCCTGTATTGTGAAAATCAATAGTGTGCCAAACAAATTTGCAGTTTTAGATCTGTTTATGAAATGCCAAATTGATTTTCCATCCCCACATACTGACTTTCTGTAATATAGCCTATGCATAGATTGTGATCATATATTTGAAAGGTAAATTTCACGTTCTCAGCTTTTAAGGGTACTTTTACACTTGCGTTGGTGCGGATCCGTTAGGCCCTGCCTCTTCAGACGGACACCAAAATGCTGCATGCTGCGTTTTGGTGTCCGCCTCCAGAACGGAATAGAGGCAGAACGGAGCCGAACTGATGCATTCTGAACGGATCCTTATCCATTCAGAATGCATTGGGGCTGAACTGATCCGTTTTGGACCGTTTGTGAGAGCCCTGAAACGGATCTCACAAACGGAATATATTGATGCCTGTATTGTGAAAATCAATAGTGTGCCAAACAAATTTGCAGTTTTAGATCTGTTTATGAAATGCCAAATTGATTTTCCATCCCCACATACTGACTTTCTGTAATATAGCCTATGCATAGATTGTGATCATATATTTGAAAGGTAAATTTCACATTCTCAGCTTTTAAGGGTACTTTCACACTTGCATTGGTGCGGATCCGTCTGTTTATTTGGACAGACGGATCCGCACCTATAATGCAAACGCTTGTATCCGTTCAGAACGGATCCGTTTGCATTAGGTATAAAGAAAAATGACAAAGTCCAAAACAGATCCGTTTTGAATTACATTGAAAGTCAATGGGGAATGGATCCGTTTTCAAATGCACCATATTGTGTCATTGAAAACGGATCCGTCCCCATTGACTTACATTGTAATTAAAAACGGATCCGTTAGGCCCTGCCTCTTCAGACGGACAGCAAAATGCTGCATGCTGCGTTTTGGTGTCCGCCTCCAGAACGGAATAGAGGCGGAACGGAGCCGAACTGATGCATTCTGAACGGATCCTTATCCATTCAGAATGCATTGGGGCTGAACTGATCCGTTTTGGACCGTTTGTGAGAGCCCTGAAACGGATCTCACAAACGGAATCCAAAACGCTAGTGTGAAAGTACCCTTAGCCTCACAGTTGTCAGATAGTGCTTGATATATAATTTATATATGGTGATTAAGAAGAATCAATAATCTGGAAATAAGCAGTAGCATATTTTAAAGCATACAGTGCCTATAATTTTTAATAAATGTATGCAACATAAAAAATCTTATTAGGATTGAGTGGACCAGAATGGTATAGTTCAGGTTCGTACCGAATTTTGGGATGTTCAGGACACAGACACGAACCGGAACATTTTCAAAAAAGTTCGGGTTCGGGTCCGTTGTTCGTCGATTCTTCCCTCTTTTTGAAGGGCTGCACAGCAGCCGATCAGCAAGCATTTTACATCTTCACCCTAAGAAGCCATTACAGCCATGCCTACAATGGCATGGCTGTGATTGGCTGAGTGCAGCATGTGACCCAGCCTCTTTATCAGCTGGAGTCACTTAGCGCCGCACATCACTCTGCTGGTGTTAGTCTAGGGCAGTGTTTCCCAACCAGTGTGCCTCTAGCTGTTGCAAAACTACAACTCCCAGCATGCCCAGACACCCTTTGGCTGTGCGGGCATGCTGGGAGTTGTAGTTTTACAACAGCTGGAGGCACACTGGTTGGGAAACACTGGTCTAGGGAAAGGTTGCTGCCGGTGATCTCAGGGAGAGATTAAGGAAGAAATCTGTAGAACCTGTTGTTGTGCAATCCTCAAGATACAGCAAATATTGAGGGAGGGTGCTTCTGCAATCCTACATTTTTGTACCCAGCTACTGCAAAGGAATTTTTTTTAAAATCCATCTGTTACTGAGGTGGGGGTCGGCGGCCATTTTAGCCACTGCAGTGTCCTTGGAACTGTATGTGACCTGCATGTGTGTCAGCCTGCCAGGGACATCAGTGTAATCCTTTTTGGTAGCTCAGTGAAGGAAAAATGCTTTTTTTCTGGCAGGTCAAGTCCCCTACATTACATTTTGTATAATTAAGGGGTGACATAGTCCATTTCTGTAGTCTGGGACTTGTGGTGCTATAGAGCACTTGTGCATACAACGCACGAAACCGTATATTCAATTTCAGCTGTCAAATAATGCATCAGTGTATTTTTGTTATCCACAAAGCAGTTTTAAATACACCGCCCAAATACATATTTGACATTTCTGCAGTGAAACAGAGAATCTGTGTATTTTTGTGAAGAAAAAGTATTCCTGGTACAAAAAACAGTTGTGCATACAGTGTACAAATACACTGTTGTGCAAACACACTGGCACTAGCACATTTGCGGTGTACGCTGCATTTCTGACAGTCAAATAAAACCATTAACTTCTGTTTTTACATTGTTGGTTTGAAAAATCAAATTTTTGGTGATGGTGAAGTGATTGTAATAAATTGCTTCATTACACTGTTGTGGCCTAAAGAAATTTATTCTGTTTATGACACGGCACTGCCTTACTGTATAGTGAACTTAACTGTTGACTCTTGGCAGTTAAATGCAGCAGTCTCTTATGCTTCTTTATGACTCTGCTGGCAGGGTTTCCCAGGGCCATAACCATAGTCCTGCCCCAGAAGTGGAAGAGATTGAGTGCACGAATGCCCAACCACTTAGGTTTGAGGATGTGGACAGGGGAAGACCACGGAAGCACGTCTCTGATGACGAAACACAGGTGCAAACCGCTGCAGCTTTCTGCGGTGTGCAGACCGACAAAGAGGGCAGGGTGGGTGGAAGATTATGTTGAGAACAATGAGGTCCTACACCCCAAAATATACCACAGAAATCCATGTTTTCCTTGGGTGGTGATAAAATCATAATTTTTTAGGCCAGGAATTACCTTTGCGGCCTGACCTGTATATGTGCCGGGGACAATAATGTAGTTAATACGTCTGGGAGTTCAGGGGTTGACATATTCCAATTATTTGCTGTCAAGTAACCCTGCACTGCATAGGTGACAGTGCCCAAAAATGTGAATGATCCACTTTTAAATTGTTGGCTGCAATATTACCATTTTTGCCGGGTACATAGCCATGCACTGCATAGGTGACAGTGACCGAAAATGTGAATAATCCTCATTTAAATTGTTGGGTGCAATATTACCATTTTTGCCGGGTAAAAACCCCTGCTCTGCATAGGTGACAGTGAACGAAAATGTGAATAATCCTCTTTTGCCAAGTACAAACCCCTGCACTGCCTAACTGTCAGGGAACTTACAACTGGCGGTTACATTCTTGCATGACATAAAGCCTTTTTGGGCTGTGAAGCCAAAGGTACTAGTCGCCAACAACATGTTTTTTATTTTTTTAAATAAATTGCTGTAGACCCCCAAAAATTGGGAAAATATAAAAAAATAAAACAATCAGCACAAGTTAGAATGTGGCAGTAACTCGGCGGTCGTTGTGCATGCACTGCCGCATGTAGTCGCTCATGTGTGCCAGGCTGCCCAGAGGCAAGGACAAGCTGTCCTCTTTGAGACAGGTGAACCGTCTGTGTCCTCTGTATCTCCCAGCGTTCCTCCTCATCCTCCAGAACTGTGCCCTGGCTGGACAATTGTGTTCCAGGCCAGGGCCTATGTTGGTGCAGGAACCCACCCTCCGAGCCACTTGTAATTGGCTGGACCTAAGTTAAGGATAAGGCGTGTGTATATGGTTTTGTTTGTTTATATAGTTAGTTTAGCTGCAATATAGTTATTTTAATGTTTTTTAAGTCAATTTGTAAATAGTTTGTCAATTTCCAGCAGTTAAGTACTGCATGTGTGTGTTTTAGTGAAAAAAGCTGTGTTCTGGGTCCCCAAAGCAGTTGTGCATACAGCATACAAATACAAATTTTACATTTCTGCAGTGAAATAATGCATTTTTCTGTTTTGTTGAAAAAAAGCAATTTTCTTGCTTCACAGGGCAGTTTGTCATACAACGCACAAAAACATATTTTAAAATTTAGCAGTGACATACTGCATTTCTGTAGTTTGTTGCGATAAACACTGGTTTTGTGATACATAGCAGATATGAGTCCTACCCTGTATTTCAGTCATTTAAAGTAACCTTTTAAACTCCGCATTTACATAGTTGGTTGCAAACACACTGGCACTAGCACATTTGCGGTGTACGCTGCATTTCTGACAGTCAAATAAAACCATTAACTTCTGTTTTTACATTGTTGGTTTGAAAAATCAAATTTTTGGTGATGGTGAAGTGATTGTAATAAATTGCTTTATTACACTGTTGTGGCCTAAAGAAATTTATTCTGTTTATGACACAGCACTGCCTTACTGTATAGTGAACTTAACTGTTGACTCTTGGCAGTTAAATGCAGCAGTCTCTTATGCTTCTTTATGACTCTGCTGGCAGGGTTTCCCAGGGCCATAACCATAGTCCTGCCCCAGAAGTGGAAGAGATTGAGTGCACGAATGCCCAACCACTTAGGTTTGAGGATGGGGACAGGGGAAGACTACGGCAGCACGTCTCTGATGACGAAACACAGGTGCAAACCGCTGCAGCTTTCTGCGGTATGCAGACCGACAAAGAGGGCAGGGTGGGTGGAAGATTATGTTGAGAACAATGAGGTCCTACACCCCAAAATATACCACAGAAATCCATGTTTTCCTTGGGTGGTGATAAAATCATAATTTTTTAGGCCAGGAATTACCTTTGCGGCCTGAGCTGCATATGTGCCGGGGACAATAATGTAGTTAATCCGTCTGGGAGTTCAGGGGTTGACATATTCCAATTATTTGCTGTCAAGTAACCCTGCACTGCATAGGTGACAGTGTCCGAAAATGTGAATGATCCTCATTTAAATTGTTGGGTGCAATATTACCATTTTTGCTGGGTACAAACCCCTGCTCTGCATAGGTGACAGTGAACGAAAATGTGAATAATCCTCTTTTGCCAGGTACAAACCCCTGCACTGCCTAACTGTCAGGGAACTTACAACTGGCGGTTACATTCTTGCATGACATAAAGCCTTTTTGGGCTGTGAAGCCAAAGGTACTAGTCGCCAACAACATATTTTTTATTTTTTTTAATAAATTGCTGTAGACTCCCATAAATTGGGAAAATATAAAAAAATAAAACAAACTAAGTGCACGGTTGTATAATAATGGTTTGGTGAGGCCAGTATACACGTCTATTCTGCATAAGGTACAAACAAGTCCTGTGGGATCCATGCCTAGTGCTTTTTAATAAACGAAAGCTTGCCTACATTGGCTATAGACATGCGGCTGCTCTTGTCTGTGATAATGCCCCCAGCCATTCTAAACACACGTTCAGACAATACAGTGGCTGCAGGGTAGGCCAGCACATCCAACCTCAGGATATGTGCCCAATTTGAAGACCCAGAAGTTGAATCGGGCAGACCCAGTGGCGTAGCTAGAAATGATTGCGCCACCGCGTCCTTTCATGCCACCATTCCTCGGGCTACTAAAGATCGCTCTCTCAGACCAGGCCTAGCAGCTGTTCCATCCACTTTCAACACTGTCTATACTGCCACTGTATATAATTTCATTGTATAATACTGTTGAGGGGGCCCTGACAAAGTCTTTTAGTCCTCTTTCTCCTCCTACTCCTGGCTGGACCCCTTCTAGGTCAGGGCCCCAAAGCAGTAGCTTCCCCTGCTTCTCCTGTAGCTATACCCCTGGGCAAACCCATCAGTCAGTATGTGTACTGTTCCACCATGTTGCTGAAATGCTGCCTCCTGCTAAGACATTCCAGATCTGCTGGTGGTGCAGGGTGTTGTGGTGGGATGACAAAGCTTTTCCACATTTTGCCCATGATAACCCTGCCTTCTAAGGTGTTGGTGGTGACCCAGCAGCATTGGCGACTTCTTTCTTCTCCTCCTCTGCCTTCACTTTGTGCTTCCATTGAGTCCCTGGTGTCAGGTGTGAATGCCATCAGCAGCATGTCTACTGGCAGGGCATCTTCCTATCACACTCGAGTGTGGGAATTAAGGACGGCACGTTGTCCTTGCAACGGGGATTCAGCAGGGTGGCCACCCAGTAATCAGCACAAGTTAGAATGTGGCAGTAACTCGGCGGTCGCTGTGCATGCACTGCCGCATGTAGTCGCTCATGTGTGCCAGGCTGCCCAGAGGCAAGGACAAGCTGTCCTCTTTGAGACAGGTGAACCATCTGTGTCCTCTGTATCCCCCAGCGTTCCTCCTCATCCTCCAGAACTGTGCCCTGGCTGGACAATTGTGTTCCAGGCCAGGGCCTATGTTGGTGCAGGAACCCACCCTCCGAGCCACTTGTAATTGGCTGGACCTAAGTTAAGGATAAGGCGTGTGTATATAGTTTTGTTTGTTTATATAGTTAGTTTAGCTGCAATATAGTTATTTTAATGTTTTTAAGTCAATTTGTAAATAGTTTGTCAATTGTTTGAGTGAAAGGGGTGTGGGGGGTGTTGTGTGTGTTCGATTAACTGAATTGATTTTTACTGTTTGGTGTTCAGGAATTTCTACATCTCAAATTCAGTACATGTGGCAGGCAAGGGATGTGCGTCAAACCGGCTAGGCCCAGACCTGCTATTATATTTCGCCCATTAGCGCACAACACCAGGTCGGGCTGGAGGCTCAGTGGCACCAACCAATCATTGGTCTGTTGTTACATGCCTGTCCACAGCTCCTGCGCAGTGTGGGGTTTGTCCCACAAACACACAAGTTTTAAAACAGCCTGCTGTCGTTTCCCCCGGCTGTGCTGCTGTGGGTTGTGAAGGTGTTACGCTGAGCGGATGGGGGATGGTAGAGGAGGAAGCCGAGTAGGAGGAGGTAACAGGAGGCAAAGAGAAATGCCCTGCAATCCTCTGGGGCGGAAGGACACTCGCAAAAATGCTATGCGCCTCAGGCCCAGCTGCCACTGCATTTACCCAGTGTGCTGTTAAGAGAGATATAACTTCCCTGCCCGATCTTACTGGTCCATGTATTGGTTGTTATGTGGATCTTGCCACAGATGGCGTTGCGCAGTGCACACCTGATTTTGTCCGCCATTTGTTTGTGCATGGAAGGGATGGCTCGCCTACAAAAGTAGTGGCGGCTAGGATCCACATACTGTGGGACAGCCACCGCCATAAGGTTTTTAAAACTGTCCACCAGACAGAATGACAGCATTTCAAAGGACCAGGAATTTTGAAATCAAGGCATTCAGAGCCAGGAATTGTGGGTGGGTAGGGGGGAACTTCCTCTTTTTATTCCTCTTTCTCTCCAGTGTTTGGGAGATGGACAGCTGATAGCTGAACACTTCCATGGGATTCTCTTGAGATGCTTGGTGACGGTGCCAGATGTGGTGGCGTTGCCGCCACATCCTCTGTTTGCTGGGTGGCAGGTGTCACTGTCACTCACTTGGGCGCAGAATTAGAACGTTTATTTATTATTTTTCTGTAATTTATGTTATTTTAAGTCAGTTCCCTGTCCACATTTGTTTGCAGGGCATTTACCTACATTTTGCTGCCTTTTGCAGCCCTCTAGCCCCTTCCAGGGCTATTTTACAGCCATTTTAGTGCCCAAAAGTTTGGGTCCCCATTGACTTCAAAGGAGTTCAGGTTCGGGGTCAAGTTTGGGGTAAGTTCGGATCCCGAACCCAAACTTTTTTGTGAAGTTTGGCCGAACCCGTCAAACTCGAACTTCCAGGTGTTCGCTCAACTCTACTTATAATGCATTATTTTCTTAAATATAAGTTGTTGTTTTTTGCTCCACTTATTAGATAACTAGTTTTTCCTATATTTGGCTCCTGCAAGGTCTAGGCCCTGGACCTTTCGAGACACTCTGCAATCACAGAAATATTTATGAGGCACTTAGTAAAGACCCTGATATTGGAGATTGCTGCTCGCAAGAACTGCACCTAGTTTATTATTTATCACCCCCCCTCACCACTTTTCTGGAGTAAAACATTTGTAACTTTTTATGCACTACTGCGATAAGATTTTGTCACATATGGTGTTTCTATGAACAATTTGTGGGGTGAGTGGGAGAAGAGGCAGTACCAGCGAGCCTAGTACAATTAACTTCATTCATGCAGTTTTCTGGCATAAATAAAGACAGGAGTCTACAGCAGCTCTGAGCTGCCACCAATTTCTGTTTTAGGTGAATGGACTGCGAGAGAATACGCCTAAAATATGATGAGAGCTGTGCACTGGGGATATCATAGCCCAGCGTAAAAAGCCAGTCTACGATTAATTTTCCCCACAGACTTCTTAATAAATCAGGCTCATTTGGAATTGTCTGTCTGAATTTCTTTTTATGACGACTATGACCATCCATACATCGGGGCCACTAATTTTTTAACCCTTTTTTTTTTTGTTAAATAAGTGTAAAAGTGAAACTTGATCACATTAACTTTTCTTGCCTATATTCTGTTTTAAAATGAGAACATACAGTGGATATAAAAAGTCTACACAACCCTGTTAAAATGTCAGGTGTATGTGCTGTAAACAAAATGAGACAAAGATAAATCATTTCAGAACTTTTTCCATCTTTAATGTGACCTATAAACTGTACTACTCAATTGAAAAACAAACTGAAGTCTTTTAGGTAGAGGGAAGAAAAAATATAAAAATAAAATAATACGGTTGCATAAGTGTGCACACCCTTAAACTAATACTTTGTTGAAGCACCTTTTGATGTTATTACAGCACTCAGTCTTTTTGGGCATGAGTCTATCAGCATGGCACATTTTGACTTGGCAAGATTTGCCCACTCTTCTTTGCAAAAACACTCCAAATCTGTCAGATTGTGAGGGCATCTCCTGTGCAAAGCCCTCTTCAGATCACCCCACAGATTTTTTATTGGATTCAGGTCTGGGCTCTGGCTGGGCCATTCCAAAACATTAATCTTCTTCTGGTGAAGACATTCCTTTGTTGTTGATTTGGATGCATGCTTTCGTCTTGCCACTCTATCCCCATAGCCCAGACATATGAAGAATATGGGAGATTGTTGTCACATGTACCACACAGCCAGTACTTGCCAGCTATTCCTGCAGCTCCTTTAATTTTGCTGTAGGCATCTTGGTAGCCTCCCACACCAGTTTTCTTCTCGTCATTTAAAAAATTTTGGAGGGACGTCCAGTTCTTGGTAATGTCACTGTTGTGCCATATTTTCTCCACTTGATGATGACTGTCTTCACTGTGTTCCATGGTATATCTAATACCTTGGAAATTATTTTGTACCCTTCTCCTGACTGATACCTTTTAACAATGAGATCCCTCTGAGGCTGTGGAAGCTCTCTGTCGACCATGGCTTTTGCTGTGGGATGAAACTAAGAAATTTTCAGGAACGGCCAACTAGAGCGGCTGAACTTTATTTGGGGTTAACTGACGTCTAACAAGTGTAACTGATCGCACGTGTATGCTGACTTCTATTTAACATGATTTTGAATGTGATTGCTTAATTCTGAACACAGCTACATCCCCAGTTGTAAGTATTATGCAACCACATTATTTTTTTGTTTCTTCCCTCCACCTAAAAGATTTCAGTTTGTTTTTCAATTGAGTAGTACAGTTTATAGGTCACATTAAAGGTGGAAAAAGTTCTGAAATTATTAATCTTTGTTTTTTTACAGCGCAGAAACCTGACATTTTAACAGGGGTGTGTAGACTTTTTCTATCCACTGTAAATCTCACTAATATTCTGAATACATTTGGCACAATATTAGGCCTCTTGCACACCACTGTATGGCTTTTCATTATTCTGTGGTCCGCAAAAAACAGATCTTCAAAGAATACCGATGACGTCCATGTGCATTCCGTTTTTTGCGGAACAGAACAGCTGGCCCCTGATAGAACAGTACTATCCTTGTCCATTATGTGGACAATAATAGGATATGTTCTATCTTTGAACGGAAATGGAAGGCATACAGAGTACCTTCCTTTTTTTGTGGATCCATTGAAATGAATGGTTCCGTATATGGAACACAAAAAACGGAATGTAAGCGGGAAAAAAAAGTTCGCGTGCAAGAGGCCTTCGATTTGATTTTTTTTTAACCTGCGCAATTTCCACTCAGAACATAATTTGTGACAAATTAAAGAATGCATGTATCATCTTTTGTGATAAGAAAGTTTCTTGAAATTCGATTGGGTGGTTCAATTCGGGTCTGAATTAAAAAAATAATATAATATAAAAAAAATAAGAGTGAATCTGGATTGCACATCTTCATAGTATGCTTTGATCTAATAACTGCTTCTCAGCATAATTAACATCGCTTCTCAGCGCAATTGATAGTATACCACCCACTATGTTGCATGCTATACATGAGGCATTAGGATACATTTTGATCAAAAAGCATAGGCCCACTCACCATGACAAGGTTGCCTCCTCCAGTGGGAACCTACTCTAAGTTTGGAGTGGAGTGGCGCTGCATAGTGACCCCTAGTGCTAGCAGGCAGCAGGACCCAGGAGCCAAACAGCACCCGCGGTGCCTGGCAAAGCTAATAGGAATTTGTGAACCCTTATACAGTCTCCCATTAATTAAAATCACCTGGGCCGAATGGGGAGGAGTGCTGATACCAGTGAATCTGGATCGCATATCCTCAATCCTCATACTATGCTTTGATCTAATAACTGCTTCTCACCATAATTAACATTGCTTCTCAGCGCAATTGATAGTATACCGCTCCCTCAGTTGGAGGTCCTGAGAGTATATGATAAAGAGAGTCTTGACTACTGTTTAGATGCTGCGTGGTGGCCATTGTTGCTTTGGTGCTGTGCTGGTGGGTTAGTGGGGCCCAGAGCCAGGGTGGCTTTTACAGGCAGCGGGGGTGTTTGGCTGCTGGGTCCTGCCACCTGCTGGTGCAGTGCTGCAGTACCGGTGGTCGCCACACAGCGCCGTGCCAAATTTAGAGTAGGTTGCCACTTGAGGAGGCAACCTTGTCATGGTGAGTGGGCCTATGCTTTTTGATCAAGATGTTTAATAATGCCTCATGTATAACATGCAGTATAGGGGGCAGTACACTTAATACTGCGCTGAGAAGTGATGTCAATTTTGCTGAGAAGCAGTTATTAGATCAAAGCATAGAATGAGGATGTGCGATCCAGATTCAAAAGTGCTCTACTTGCTCTGAAAGTTTATGGATGAATTTCTGGGGTTTCTTATGGTCGTAGTAACAAACAGCCTCTTTAAAAACAAACTGTGTTGTAGAATTTCCTATGTTTAAAAAAAAACCACACACACAAACTCACACTGCCTGAGGTCATATGATCCGCTATCATCTTTTCTGTATTTTGATCTGAAAAATGATGGGTACTATCTTGAGAAATTTACAAGAATTGAATTACCAAAAATTTGAATTCAGATTTGACCAAAGTATTTTGAAAATTTGTTTAGAATCAATTCACTCATCTCTAATTTTCTTTGATAAATTTATCATGACATACAGTGTCATGCAAGAGTTCGGGTGCTCCTTGTCACAATTACTGTTACTATATATCACATTAATAATGGAGTAACCATATTCCCCTTAAAACAATAATCATTATTAAAATACTTAAAATATGACTTACACATACACAAGTAGGGAGACAAAAAAAAAGCACCAACATCCAATTACAATTTTTGATCAGTAGCCATCCGGTTGCTATACCCTAGTGCAGGGGTCAGCAACCTTCGACACTCCTGCTGTTGTGAAACTACAATTCCCAGCATGCTCCATTTATTTCTCTGAGTTCTGAGAAGAGCAGAGGAAGTATGCATGCTGGGTAGTTTCACAACAGCTGGAGTGCCAGAGGTTGCCTACCCCTGCCCTAGTGTCTAAATGTGACCATGCAGCCTATCAATTTGAAATGTGACCCTGGGCTTTCCTATTTATATACCGCTGGGAGACCCCCAAACTCGCGATCTACCTAGGGTCGTGGTCACAAAGCATATCACTTAACATTACATGGTCAGAAGTAAATACCTTAGTAGGTTATGATCGGTGGTTGGGGCACCCCTCTACGCACGTTTCGCGTGATAGCTTCTTCAGGAGGAGAGGACAGTTAAGCAAGTTAAAGATGAAATGACCCCAAAAGGCATAAAGTTAAACATGACACATTCCCTTTGTATATTAAGCAAAATAATTTTTTTACTTTCATCTTTTGAAAATAACAAAAAAGAAGGGCCTATAGCAAAAGTTTGGACACCCTGCATGGTTAGTGCCTAGTAGCACTCCCTTTGGTAAGTATCACAGCTTGTAATCACTTTTTGTTGTCAGCCAAGAGTTTTTCAATTCTTGTTTGAGGGATTGTCATTGGGGATGAGCGACCCCGAACTGGATAGTTTGGGTTCGTACCAAATTTTAGGGTGTTCGGGACACGGACCCGGCCCCGAACATTTTCAAAAAAGTTCACAGCAGCCAATCAGCTAGCGTTTTACATCTTGCCCTAAGAAGCCATCACAGCCATGCCTATTAATGGCATGGCTGTGATTGGCCAAGTGCGGCATGTGACCCAGCCTCTATTTAAGCTGGGGTCACATAGTGCAGCACGTCACTCTGCTCTGATTAGTGTAGGGATTGGACGCAGCTGCTGTGAGGGCGAGATTAGGCAGGAAAAAGTCAGCAAAAGCACCTAATGAAGTGATCGATTTATAGCTGTCAATCATTCAACTTCTGCTAGTTAATTGCTAACTGGTTTTTAGGCTGCACAGAGCGTTTCTCTGTCACTTTTTTCTGGGGTGATCGGCGGCCATTTTGTGTCTTGTGGTGCACCAACACAAGCTGCCACCAAATCCATCAATCGGTCAATACTAGGTTTTTTTGTTTTTTTGCTATATCCTACATCAGGGGCTTGGCTGTGCTTATTGTCACCCCTAGAAACTCAGGATAGAAATTTCTATATTTTATTGAGGGGTTAAATTCAACTACCAAAATAGCAATCCCTTAAATCTGGTGTTTCAGCTGTGGCTAGCCAAGTGTAATACTGTCTGCTGTCTGGCAAAGGATAGATTTTTTTCAGTGGTGAAACTCAATTGCCAAAATAGCCATCCCCTAAATCTGGTGTCCCAGCAGTGGCTGGCAAAGTTTAATAGTGTCCGGCAAAGGAAATATTTTGTTCTGGGGTGAAATTCAATTGCCAAAATAGCAATACCATAAATTAGTGGTTTCAGCTGTGGCTGGCCAAGTTTAATAGTGTTTGTCAAAGGATATATTATTTTCTGCGGTGAAATTCAGTTTCAAAAATAGAAATGCCGTAAATCTGGTGTTCCAGCTGTTGCAGGCCTAGTTTAAATCTGTCCGTAAAAGGGTATATTTTTTTTCTGGGGTGAAATTCAATTGCCAATATAGCAATACCCTGAATCTGGTGTTTGAGCTGTGACTGGACAATTTCCCTAGTGTCCATGAAAGGATAGATTTTGTTCTGTGGTGAAATACAGTTGCAAAAATAGAAATACAGTAAATCTGGGATTTCAGCTGTAGCTGGACAAGTTTCATAGTGTCCGTCAAATAATTGCTTTTGTTCTGGGGTGAAATTCAATTGCCAAAATAGCAATACCGTAAATCATTTGTTTCAGCTGTGGCTGGACAAGTTTAATACTGTCCGGCAAAGGATAGATTTTAACCACATCCCGACCGCCTAACGCTGGGATGCGTACTGCGGGCGGCTGGGATGTTCCTCGTTGACGCGTCGGTGCGTCATCTCGCGAGAGGCGAGATTTCCTGTGAGCGCGCGCTCACAGAATCGCGACGGCAGGAACTTTAACTACAGCCTGCCAGTGCTGGTCGTGCGCTGGCAGGCTGTAGATGTTAAAAAAATGGCATCTGAATCGCATATCAGACGCTGTTTTGTAAACAGCGTCTGATATGCCTGCTGCCTGCTCCTCTGGTGGTCCCTTTTGCTTCGGACCACCAGAGGACACTTAGTGCACCAATCATCACACACCAACACCTCTCCCCGTCACTGATTAACCCCTGATCACCCCATGTCACCCCCCTGTCACTAATCACCCCCCTGTAAGGCTCATTCAGACGTCCATATGTGTTTTGCGGATCCACAGATCTGCGGATCCGCAAAACACGGACACCGGCAATGTGCTTTCTGCATTTTGCGGATCCTCACATTGCCAGAACTATAAAGAAAATGCCTTTTCTTGTCCACAATTGCGGACAAGAATTGGACATGCTCTATCTTTTGCGGAGCTGAGGCCGATGTTTCAGGGCCGAAACCCGGAAGTTCGCAGCTGCAGCTCTGCAAATGCTGATGCGGAGAGCACACTTTTGCGGAATTGCGGAATAGATGCGGACATTTTTGCGGACGTGTGAATGGGGCCTTACTTCGCAAGCACTCCTATGTCCTTTACCCTCTCTTTTTTTTTGCACATTTTTGGCAGAGATTTTTTCATCCACATTGATCGTTGCAAATGAAGAAATCTGTGCCGTTCATTTTTTTTTTCAGCCCAGAGGCTGAACGGAAAAAAAAAATATCATTACCTGTATGCTCAATATAAGGAGAATAGCAGAAACTCCTAATGCCAGGGCAGTATAAATACCCCACAGGTGACCCCATTTTAGAAAGAAGGCATTTTAGGGGCCCCTAAAGTGTGAGAAGTTGTTTGGAATCCAAATGCGTAAAAATGCCCTGTGAAATCCTAAAGGTACTCATTGGAATTTGGGCCCCTTTGCGCATCTTCGCTGCAAAAAAGTGTCACTCGTGTGGTATCGCCGTACTCAGGAGAGGTAGGGCAATGTGTTTTGGGGTGTATTTTTACCTATACCCATGCTGGGTGTGAGAAATATCTCTGTAAATGACAACTTTTTAAAAATTTTTATACAAAGTTGTCCGTTTACAGAGATATTTCTCTCACCCAGCATGGGTATATGTAAAAATACACCCCAAGACACATTGCCCTACTTCTTCTCAGTACGGCGATACCACATGTGTGCCACTTTTTTGCAGCCCAGATGCGTAAAGGGGCGTAAAGTCCAATGAGTACCTTTAGGCTTTACAGGGTTGCTCACAATTTAGCACAGCCCAAAATGCCAGAACAGTAAACACACCCCACAAATGACCCCATTTCGGAAAGTAGACACCCTAAGGTATTCACTGAGGGGCATAGCGAGTCCAGGGGAGATTTTTTTTTTTTTTGCCAGAAGTTAGCAGAAATAGAAACTTTATTATTTTTTTTTCCACAGAAAGTGTCATTTTTCGCTAACTTGTGAAAAAAAATGAAATTATACATGAACTTACCATGCCCCTCCACGTATACTTTGGGGTGTCTTCTTTCTAAAGTGGTGTCATTTGGGGGGTATTTATACCATTCTGACATTCTAGCACCTGAAGAAACATGACAGGTGCTCAGAAAGTCAGAGCTGCTTAAAAATGCGGAAATTCACATTTTTGCACCATAGTTTGTAAACGCTATAACTTTTACCCAAACCATTAAATATGGACCTATTGCATTTTTTTTAATCAAAGACATGTAGAACAATAAATTTAGAGAAAATTTTATATAGATATGTTGTTTTTAAAAAAAAACATTTTCAACAGAAAGCGAAAAATGACATTTTTTTGCAAAAATTTGGGTAATTTTTTATTAAGATCAAAAAGTTAAAATGTCAGCAACAATGAAATACCACCAAATGCAAGCTGTATTAGTGAGAAAAAAATGAGGTAAAATTCATTTGGGTGGTAAGTTGTATTACCGAGCAATAAACTGTGAAAGTAGTGTAGTGCAGAATTATAAAAAGTGGTCTGGTCATTAAGGGTGTTTAAGCTAGGGGGGCTGAGGTGGTTAAATTGTTGGGTGAAATATTACCATTTTTGCCAGTTACAATCCCCTGCACTGCATAACTGGCGGTTACATTCTTGCATGAAATGAAGCCTTTTTAGGCTGTAAAGCCAAAGGTAGTCTCCAATAGTTTTTTTATTTTAAATTTTACAACAATGGTTCGGTGAGGCCGGTGTACATGTCTATTCGGCATGAGGTTCAAACAAGTCCTGTGGGATCCATGTCTGGTTCTTTTTAATACAAAACACTGACTCTTATGTAAAATTGAGCTACACCTTTATTCAGTATCATACAAAATTCATAAAAATTCTCTATGCCAAGGTATTAACAGATCAAAAACGGTGAGGTATATGATAGTGGAAAAAACCTACTGCGGGAGGTCCAGGTTCCTAAATATCAGAACAGGTCTATTTGATTTAAATTTAAAAAAATGTAAAAAAAAATTAAAAATGTTAAATTTAAATCAAATAGACCTGTTCTGATATTTAGGAACCTGGACCTCCCGCAGTAGGTTTTTTCCACTATCATATACCTCACCGTTTTTGATCTGTTAATACCTTGGTATAGAGAATTTTTATGAATTTTGTATGATACTGAATAAAGGTGTAGCTCAATTTTACATAAGAGTCAGTGTTTTGTTTTGATGCCTTGTGGATGTATGGCTCTTGGGTTGATTTTGTGGGGCATGTAGGCTAACTGGTTCTTTTTTAATAAACAAAAGCTTAGTTGCCAACATTGTCTGTGGACAGGCGGCTGCACTTGTCTGTGATAATGCCCCCAGCTATGCTAAACAAATGTTCAGACAATACAGTGGCTGTAGGGTAGACCAGCACCTCAAAGGCGTAAAGGGCAACCTCAGGACATGTGCCCAATTTGAAGACCCAGAAGTTTAATGGGCCAGACCCAGTGGCTTAGCTAGAAATGATTGGGCACCACATCAAATTTTTGAATGGGGCCCCCTCCCCCAGTAATTTTTGCGCAACCCCTTACTTTCATGCCGCCATGCCTGTGGCTACTAAAGATCGCTCTCTCAGACCAGGCCCAGCAGCTGTTCCATTCGCTTTCTACACTGTCTATACTGCCACTGTATATAATTTAATTGTATAATACTGTTAAGGGGGCCCTGACAAAGTCCTTTACTCCTCCTCCTCCTCCTGGATGGGCCCTTTCTAGGTCACGGCCCCAAAGCAGTTGCTTCCCTGCTTCCCCTGTAGCTATTTCCCTAGGCAGACCCATCAGTCAGTACGTGTACTCTTCCAACATGTTGCTGAAATGCTGCCTCCTGCTAAGATGTTCCAGATCTGCTGGTGGTGCAGGTTGTTGTGGCATGATGACAAAGCTTTTCCACATTTTGCCAATGATAAACCTGCCTTCTGAGGTGTTGGTGGTGACCCAGCTGCATTGGCAAATTCTGCCTCCACCTCCTCTGCCTTCACCTTGTGCTTTCACTGAGTCTACGGTGTCAGGTGTAAATGCCATCAGCAGCATGTCTACTAGCGGGCTCATCTTCCTATCACACTCCAGTGAGGGATTAGGACGGCACGTTGTCCTTGTAACGGAGATGCAGCAGCGTGGCCACCCAGTAAGCAGCACAAGTTAGAATGTGGCAGTAACTGGGCGGTCATTGCACAGGCACTGCAGCATGTTGTTGCTCATGTCTGCCAGGCTTCCCAGAGGAAAGCACAAGCTATCCTCTTTGAGGGAGGTATATCGTCTGTGTCCTCTGTATCCCCCAGAATTCCTCCTATTCCTCCTCATCCTCCAGAACTGTGCCCTGGCTGGACAATTGTGTTCCAGGCTAGGCCCTATGTTGGTGCAGGAACCCACCCTTTCAGCCACTTGTAATTGGCTGGCCTTAAGTTAAGGATAAGGCGTGTATATAGTTTTGTTTGTTTATATAGTAAGTTTAGCTGCCTTATAGTTATTTTAATTTTTTTTAAGTAAATTTGTAAATAGTTTGTTAATGGTTTGAGTGAAAGGGGGGGAGGGTGTTGAGTGTGTAGGGTGTGAGGCTGTTTGGGTTAATTTTCCATCTGCTTTCTATACTGTCTATACTGCCACTGTATATAATTTCATTGTATAATACTGTTGAGGGGGCCCTGACAAAGTCTTTTAGTTCTCCTCCTCCTCCTCCTGGATGGGCCCCTTATAGGTCAGGGACCCAAAACAGTAGCTTCCCATGCTTCGCTATAGCTACGCCTCTGGGCAAACCTTCATTCAGTACGTGTACTCATCCACCATGTTTCTAAAATGCTGCCTCTTGCTAACACGTTCCAGATCTGCTGGTGGTGCAGGTTGTTGTGGCGTGATGACAAAGCTTCCCCATATTTCGCCAATGCTAACTCAGCCTTCTGAGGTGCTGATGGTGACTCAGCTGCCTGTGAGCTGGCTTGGGTGCCACCCTGCTGAGAACACGGTTCCTCCTACTTATCCTCCTCATCCTCCAGAACTGTGCCCTGGCTGGACAATTGTGTTCCAGGCCAGGGCCTATGTTGGTGCAGGAACCCACACTCCGAGCCACTTGTAATTGGCTGGCCTTAAAGGGAATCTGTCACCAGGTTTGAGCCCTGTCAGCTAAACATATGCTGACGTTCAGGGTCTCATTAGCATGCCTAATATGGGCTCATCTAAACAAATGGTAGCGTAATTTTGTCAAAAAACAGGTTTAATTAACCTGTCAATCACACATATAAGGAGCCTGCGGAGGTCCAGCGATGCAGGGTCGCCGCAGACAGCTAGCAGTGGCCAGCGCTCTGCTACCAGTGCCGCCTCTCCTCCCTCCTCCTGCTGTAGCGCTGGCTCAGCACGACACGGCGCAGTGCGCACTTCACTTGAAGAAGCCGATCCAAGAAGTCCGCATGGGTGCATGCCTGTGCGCACGCGCGACTTCTTGGATCGGCTTCTTCAAGTGAAGACGCGCCGCGCGCGACGTGAGCCAGCGCTACAGCAGGAGGAGGGGAGGAGAGGCGGCACGGAGCATTAGGAGGCGGCGCACACATACAGCGATGTTCGCGGCCGGGCACCCTGCATCGCTGGACCTCCCTTGGGCTCCTTATATGTGTGATTGACAGGTTAGTTAAACCTGTTTTTTGACAAAATTACGCTACCATTTGTTTAGATGAGCCCATATTAGGCATGCTAATGAGACCCTGAACGTCAGCATATGTTTAGCTGACAGGCTCAAACCTGGTGACAGATTCCCTTTAAGTTAAGAGATAAGTCGTGTATATAGTTTTGTTTGTTTGTATGGTTAGTTTAGCTGCATTATAGTTATTTTAATATGTTTTCAAGTAAATTTGTAAATAGTTTGTTAATGATTTGAGTGAAAGGGGGATGTTGTGTGTGTTCGATTAACTGAATTGATTTTCACTGTCTGGTGTTTAGGATTTTCTGCACCCCAAATTCAGCACATGTGGCAGGCAGGGGATGTGCGGCAAACCGGCTAGGCCCAGACCTGCTATTACATTTTGCCCCTTTAGCTCACAACACCAGGCCGGGCTGAAGGCTCACTGGCACCAACCAATCATCCGTCTGTTGTTCCATGCCTGTCCACAGCTTCTGCACGTTGTGGGTTTTTTCCCACAAACGCACAAGTTTTAAAACAGACTGCTGTCATTTTCCCTGGCTGTGCTGCTGTGGGTGTTGAAGGTGTTACACTGAGTGGATGAGGGGGTGGTAGTGGAGGAGGAGGAAGCAGAGTAGTAGGAGGTAACAGGATACAAAGAGAAATGCCCAGCCATCCTCGGGGGCGGAAGGACATTCGCAAAAATGCTATCCGCCTCTGGGCCAGCCGCCACATTTACCCACCGTGTTGTTGGTTATGTGCCATAGATAGCGTTGTACAGTGCACACCTGATTTTATCCGCCACTTGTTTGTGCAGGGAAGGGATGGCTCGCCTGCAAAAGTAGCCGCGGATGGGATACACGTACTGTGGGACAGCCACTGCCATAAGGTCTTTAAAACTGTCCACCAGACAGAATGACAGCATTTCAAAGGACCAGGAAGTTTGAAATAAGGCATTCAGAGCCATGGGTAGGGGGGTACTTCCTCTTTCTATTTCTTTTTCTCTCTAGTGTTTGGGAGATGGACAGCTGTTAGCTGAACACTTTTATTGGATTTGGTGGAGATGCTTGGTGACGATGACAGATGTGGTGGCGTTGCTGCCACATCCTCTGTTTTCTGGGTGACATAAAATTTATTATTTTTCTCTATTTTATGTTATTTTAAGTAATTTCCCTATCCATATTTGTTTGCAGGGGATTTGCTTACATTTTACTGCCTTTTGCAGCCCTCTAGCCCTTTCCTGGGCTATTTTACAGCCTTTTTAGTGCCCAAAAGTTCGGGTCCCCATTGACTTCAATGGGGTCCGTGGTGAAGTCGGGTTGAGTTCGGATCCCAAACCCAAACATTTTCGGGATGTTTCGGCCGAACTTCTCGAACCCGAACATCCAGGTGTTCGCTCAACTCTAATTGTCATCCATTCTTCCTTGCAAAGTCTTCCAGTTCTGTGAGATTTCTGGGCAGTCTTTAATGCCCTGATCATTTGAGGTCTATCCACAGATTTTCAATCAATATTAGCAAATCCTTGGGAACATTAATGATAAAATTACCAATAAAGAAAATCCACAGACAGTAAAATTATCCTTCTTTGCTTTCTGTCCATTCAGTGAACAATTATAGCATTTTTGATATTTAACAGAGGGCATACATACGTAGATCTCACAGGGCTCCATAGCAAAAGTTAGCATAGCCCCATCAAGATTCCCAGTACTCTTACACAAAACTCTCCCAGACAATGTGAAATGAAAATCACAGCCCCCTGATTTCCGACAATCTATATGTTTTTCTTTATTAAGCATAAGAAATTTTTAATGAAAAAAGTAATAAAACAAAAACTTCCACCTCATCCACTCTGGCTTCTGTGTTGAAAATGTACAACAGGTTCTTCATGAATGTTACCATATGCTCAGTGTATTTGCTCCAGACAACTGGAATAAATGCCATGATAAATCTGCCCATAAGCTATACATTTTGTATTCTGTCAGTGTATTATAAAAACAGCTGCCTGTAGCCACTGCTTGGGGGAGTTCAGTGCATAGAAATTCATACAGTTGCTGTTGACTGCAGTGGAATCTGTAAAAATCTCTTTGTACTGAGCTCCCCCTAGTGGCAGCTGCTTGAAAGCGCAGTGTCTTTACGTTACGAACAGAAGAAGCTGTTCAAATGCGATGAACTCTACTCTTTCTTTACTGGAACTGCCTGCCAGAATTGTTTAGCATTAGTGTGAAACTAATGTAAGTGTATGTAAGAGAAAAATAGGAGAGCTGGATCACCTTTTCTCTGCAGGGTACGGGAGACCTCATATGAACTCACCCTGGAGCTGCGTTTAAGGAAAACTAACAATTAGATAGGGAGTCTGCACGGGGAAAACTTGAATATGCAAGTCATATAATGGTCACATGTTAGTAAGGCTGATTAGTCAGCCTGCATTTGTGGGAGTGGCGGAGGCTCTTCATATACGAGCCACAGCCTCACTCACGGGTGTGTGTTCACAGGTGCACAGCTGCCGCTGGGTGTCATTAGCAAACTAGCGTCTCTGGTGGTAGGATCCTTTCTTTGCAGCATGGAGCCAGAATGCAGCTTGTTATTTTGCTCTCTGCTACCGTAGCATGCACGCGCCATAATACGTAAGTGAGTTGGGCCGGGGCCGTTTCTCCTAGCCGGTCGGAACAGACTTTGCTAGCGAACGGGAGGCTTCGCCTCAGTATCTGCTACCTCAGGTTTGTTCGTTGGGGCTAAATACAGTATTTCTATTTCTTTTCAACTTTGTTTGTTTGGTAATAGGAGTTAGTTCCTATAAATCTTACAAGTTTTACTTTGCTTGTTCGTCTCGTATGAAAAGTTACTTCAGCCGGTTTGCTGTAAGGCAGAGTTATCCGGGCTGCACGTGACGTCATGTTTGGTGATCGGACGCAGCTGTTATTGTTTAGGCCTCTTGCTGTAGCTGTTCCTTGCCATGTGGTCCCCCCCCCCCCCGCTACCACCATCTTTAGACTTCACGTATTTCACTGCTCATGTACTTAAAACCCTGCCGCACTTTTATGCTCTGCTGTTATCCTGAGCGGCATTTACACTTTCATACGTCTCACACCCTCAGATGCATCCGCACATCTTTTACTGTCACAGCACCTTCCTACTCTGCTCATTCCCAGACCAGCCTTACATTTGGCTGTTATGCTATGTTTTACTCCCTGCTCACCTGAGCTGTGTCCAGGGCCGGGCCGACACAGAGGCTGGGGAGGCTCCAGCCTCAGGGCGCAGGGGCCTCTGGGCGGCAGCCGGCAGGGAGGCCACTGACCACATCCATGGGCGTAGGAAGCGGGGGGGACGGATCCCCCCCCAGGAAATAATGCGGTGGGACAGCCTATGTTAAAATCCCCCCCAGGCCTCAGACTGCGGTCTGCGGCGGAATATGGAGCGGCCGGCGGCGGGGATACAGGATCCGAGGAGCAGGGGAGAGGAGGTGTGTCACTTTCCTGATAGGCCGGCGTAGGCGGCGCGATGACGTCATCGCGCTGCCTATGCTGGAGGCTGCCGGCCTATCAGGAAAGGGACACACCTCTTCCCTGCTCCAGCCCGAGATACAGACAGGGGAGCTGGCGGTGGCGGGAGCTGGAAGAAGAAGAAGAATGGGCCGGCTCCACCATGTATAAGGAGAGCAGGATGGGCAGCCGGCGTGGAGCTGAAGAGGAGAAGAGGAATGGTGTCCAGTGCAGGGGAGCCCAGACATCCACTGTGTGTGACAAGGTGAAAGTGCACCAATCATGTATCCATATGTGTAATGTATGTAGTGCAGTGTGTGATCTACACACTGCAGTACATATATCACACATCTCACACTGATGTATGTGCTGCAGAGTGTAGTAAATGCACAGGTGGCTATTATAGCCAAGAGATAAAGTCCATTGAAGATCCGCCATATTGGACTGTGCATTTACTACACACTGCACCACATACATCACACACCCTGCTTTACATACATCACACACAGATATATGTAGTACACTGTGTGTGATGCATATGGTGCAGTGTGTAGTATATGCACATGTGGTCATTATAGCCAAGAGATAATGTCCAGGGAAGATCCGCCATATTGGATTGTGCATTTACTACACACTGCACCACATACATCACACACCATGCTTTACATACATCACACACAGATATATGTAGTACACTGTGTGTGATGTATATGGTGCAGTGTGTAGTATATGCACAGGTGGTTATTATAGCCAAGAGATAATGTCCAGGGAAGATCCTCCATATTGACTGGACTTTATCTCTTGGCTATAATGACCACCTGTGCATTTACTACACTCTGCACCATAAACATCACTCACAGTGTACTATATATATCAGTGTAAGATGGAGCTCTCCTCCTGACGAAGCAAACACGCGAAATGCACGTAGAGGGGGGCGCCCGCCCTGCATAGGAATACTTGGGATTTTAAGGGTATGTGACCTCGGATTATTTATATCTGTGTACATGTTAGTTAGGTCCTGATACTAATAGAGAGGAGCGTAGCACCTTATGTTCATGAAGGCCCGTAGGCACTGTTTAGTGTGAGGTGATATATGGTCTAGACAGGCTAATGTGAATACAGACCGACTGTTTACATGTGATCAGGAAGACTTTAGGAATGGTTTACAACAGAGTCCACTATACTGAGGATTAGTCACCTTAAGTGGTATTGCCCATGTTAATAATATATCTGCAGGATATTGTGGCGTTTTTTGTGAATGGTTTCCCTGATATGAAATTTTGTGTATGTTTTTAAATTAAGATATTCAGGGCCATCTTTAATATTGATTGGACCCTGGGCGAGAATTTACTTGGGCCCCCTGGATCCCGCCTTCCCACGCCCTAGCATGCAGTCACGCGCTCCACCACCATATATAATATAGCTTACAATGAACTACTGTAAATACTTACAGTTCTGAGACTCCAGCAGGCTCAGGATCAGTGCTCTGGGCAGCTGGGCTCAGGGCTAGAGGTGGGCACCGCTTTGCAGTTCAGGAAGGAGACCGGGGCTCGGCTCAACCTAGCGTTACAGTGCACCCGAGCACCCCACAGTATAGCACCCTATAGTATATAGCACCGTCCGGTATAAAATCTCACACAGCAGCCCCCCCGTATATAATCCCACAAAGCAGCCCTCCAGTATATAATCTCATACAGCAGCCCTCCAGTATATAATCCCACACAGCAGCCCCTCAGAATATAATCTCATACAGCAGCCCCCAGTATGTAATCACACACAGCAGCCCCCAGTATATAATCCCACACAGCAGCCCCTCAGAATATAATCTCATACAGCAGCCCCACAGTATGTAATCACACACAGCAGCACCCCCAATTATATAATCTCACACAGCAGCCCCCAGTATATATTCCCACACAGCAGCACCTCAGTATATAATCTCATACAGCAGCTCCCCAGTATATAATCTCATACAGCAGCCCCCAGTATATAATCCCATACAGCATCCCCCAGTATATAATCCCATACAGCATCCCCCAGTATATAATCCCATACAGCAGCCCCCAGTATATAATCCCATACAGCAGCCCCCCAGTATATAATCCCATATAGCAGCCCCCAGTATATAATCCCATACAGCATCTCCCCAGTATATAATCCCATACAGCAGCCCCCCAGTATATAATCTCACACAGCAGCCCCCCAGTATATAATCCTATACAGCAGCCCCCCAGTATATAATCTCACAGCATACAATCCTCAGCCTCTCTCCAGTAGTTACATCCACAGTACCTCTCCAGTGCTGACATACTCTCTCCCCTCTACAGACACTGCTGAGCAGCCATCCCTGATCTTCCTCCTCTGCAGACAGTTGTCCAGTGCCTGTACCCACGTGACCTACCCTTCTCCTGCAGGCTGCAGCAACACAGTCACAGAGTCCTGGAAGAGGAAAAGGACCTTTGATTACCTCATAGCCATGTGACCAGTAATATTGCTATGTTACTGGTCACATGGTGATGTCATGGAAGGTCCTTTCTCCCACAGTTCTTACAGTTCGCATCCTCCCTGTGCTGACAGCCTGATATCTGGGGTGGACGGCCACTCAATTTAATTGAAATTGGCTGCAGTTGTCAACGGAGATCAAGAGGCAGCTGCCTTGGGCCCCCCAGGAACAACTGGGCCCGGGGCAGCTGCCCCTTTTGCCCCGTGTTAAAGACGGCCCTGAAGATATTTAAATAAACAATTGATTTTAAAAGGAACTTTATGCTATCCGATTTTTTGAGATATAGATAGTAGTTTGATGGATAGCGTTCTAGGACACATGCAATATATTGATCGAATTGAGACAGGATAAGTTATAAGAACCGAATGATCCTCCTTACTTATAGACTCATTCGATTCTTTGAGTTAAAAGAATCCTGTCACAAGAGCAGAGAGCACTACTGAATCTACTGCTTTTGTTCATTGCAGCAGTGATAAGGGACAGACAAGACAGTCAGCAGAGAGATAAGAGAAATGACAGGACACAGAGTTTAGTTTACAGGAGATTCTCATTCAGATTGAATTAACCCTTTAGGATTAAATTGGTTTCTCAAGGAGATATATGTATGTTAAAGGCATCCCTCCTTCTGAAACATCTGTCTCACTCAGTAGCTCTATAACTAAGGCTGGATTCACACGTCTGTGGAACACGGTCTGTGTGATACCGGTTTGGATTTCTCCTGCGTGCAGGAGCGCACTGCGTGAGTGGTTGCTATGATGCTGTGTGCTTCCTGCTCCCGCCGCAGTACTGTGATACACTCGAATAGATCAAACAAGTGCAATACTGTACCGCGGCGGCAGCAGGAAACGCACGGCGTCATAGCAACCACTTGCGCAGTGCGCTCCTGCAAGAAATCCAGGCCGGTATCACACAGACCGTGTTCCATGGACGTTTGAATCCAGCCTAAGGGTGGGCTCACACTAGCACTATGGATTCCGTTACGGCTTTCCATTATAACATGGTTATAACAAAAAATAACGGAATCTATAAGATAGAGGTCAAAACGGAAGCCTTTAAGAGGCATTCCGTTTTGCTTATATCATAGTAGAAGTCTATAGGAATCATAACAGATCCATCTGGTTTCCTGTCGACAGGATTAATAACAAACATACATATCTAAATGGCGGGGGTGGGGGGGGCGCACTTGGGCAGCTCAGCCTCTGTTGGTGATGGACCTTGTCCCTGCCCTGCCTGTGTCCACATGTCTGCTATTTTCATCATTCTTCACCCGTTAATCACATTCAAGCTGCGTTCACCTGTTGGCTTTTACATCACATTCTGTACCCAGCCGACATCCGGATCCGTATTACACGTCTGTTATTACATGTTGTATACTCGGCTTTCAGCCAAAGCTGCTACTGTTACTCCATTTTCTCCATTCTCTGGACGCATCACACTGGTGTTAGCACCTTGCTCCACTCACAACCAGAGCTGCGTTCATGCGTCGACTGGTATACCGTGTTTGCTCTGCTCACAGTGAGAGCTGTGTTTACACGTCCGCTGGCACAACATGTTCATACTAGGCTTGCTTCAGAGCTGCATTCACGTTCACTGTAAACTGTTTCATCATGTTTATGCTCCACTCACATTTAGTGCTGCTATTCTACCAATTTCATTCTCGGCCACACCAAGAGGTGCATTCACACAGACGCTGTATAATCATTTTATTTATTTATTTATTTTTGCAATCCACCCACGACCAGAGTTGCATTCATCCGTCTATCGGTATATCATGTTTGCTCTACTCGCACCCAGAGCTGCGTTCACACGTCCTATGCTACTACAGGTTCTTTCCAGGCCCATTTCAAAAACTGCATTCACGTCACTCTTAGGCCTCTTTCACACGAGCGTCATGTTTGACGCCCGGATAAGAGGCGGGTGCGTTGCGGGAATATGCGCGTTTTTCCCGCGCGGGTGCAAATGTTTGTAATGCGTTTTGCACGCGCGTGAGAAAAAACACCATGTTTGGTACCCAACCCGAAGCCGGACTTCATCACTGAAGTCCGGTTTCGGGTCTTCTGGAGAATTGTTTATTTCCCCTTATAACATGGTTATAAGGGGAAATAATAGCATTCTTAATAAAGAATGCATTGTTAAATGAAGTGGAAGGGGTTAAAAATAATAAAAGTTAACTTACCTTAGCCACTTGATCGCGTAGTCGCGATCTCTCCTCTCTTTCCCTGCAGCATCTAAGATCTACAGGACCTGTGATGACGTCACATCACATGGTCCATCTTACCATGGTGATGGACCATGTGATTGGACTATGTGATGTGACGTCATCACAGGTCCTTTAGATCTTAGATGCTGCAGGGAAAGAGAGGAGAGATCGTGACTACGCAATCAGGTGGCTAAGGTAAGTTAACTTTTATTATTTTTAACCCCTTCCACTTCATTTAACAATGCATTCTTTATTAAGAATGCTATTATTTCCCCTTATAACCATGTTATAAGGGAAAATAATAGAGATTGGGTCCTGTTGCTAAGCAACAATGCGGGAAAATCGCAACGCATCCGCACTTGCTTGCCGATGCTTGCGATTTTCCCGCAGCCCCATTCACTTCTATGGGGCCTGCGTTGCGTGAAAAACGCAGAATATAGAACATGCTGCGAATTTCACGCAACGCAGAAGTGATGCGTGAAAATCACCGCTCATGTGCACAGCCCCATAGAAATGAATGGGTCCGGATTCAGTGCGGGTGCAATGTGTCCTCCTCACGCATTGCACCCGCGCGGAAAACTCACCCGTGTGAAAGGGGCCTTACATCTATATTATGCTCCGTTAACAACCAGAGCTGCTGTTATACCAAATTTCATGCTTCTGCTTATACCCAGAGTTGTATTCACACACCTACTGCTGTTGTATACCCCACTCACCAGAGCCACTTTCCATGTCTGCTGTCACATCAAGTTAATATTCCGTCCACATCCAAAGCTGTGTCCGCATGTCTGCTTTTACATCTTGTCCTATACTCCATTCACTACTAGAGCTGTGTTCACATGTGCGCTTTTGCATCACGTCAATACTCTGCTCACTTTCAGTTTCCTTTTTTACGTCTGCTTTATACCATGCTTTTCATGCTCTACCCATACTCAGAGCTGCGCCCATACCACGTGGTTTAGGTACCACTCACCAGGGGAACACCCAGGAATTTTGTCTAGGGGGGGTCCTGGTGGAAAAAATGCTGATTCCAAAAAACAAAAAAACAAAACCACGCCCATTGGTATAAGCCACTCCCATGTGTAATAGGCCACTCCCACAATACAAGCTGAAATTATATAACTGTTCTTACAGCAGGATTAACAGAACAACATGTTATGTATTTTATGGCTAGACAACTGCTCTGTCTCTCTCCTCACAGGTGCCCCGTAGTGTTTTCAAGTTCAGTGTACAAGGCAAGGTTGGGGTTTTTAAAGAATTCCGTTATGGATTCCGCTACCTGGTAGGTACCAATGTACCATAAATAACTTAGGGTCCGTGGAAGCGGAATCCATAACAGAATTCTTAGATAACCCAAACCTTGTACACTGAACTTGAAAACAGTGGTTTGCTCATCGCTAGTGCCCAGCACACCAAGTGTTACTTTAAATGGTAAAATGGATTACTATTAAACCACCTTCTCCTCACACAGGCCCAGCCCAACACACAGTGTTTGAACATCAAAATGGTGGATTATTCATCCTTCTCCTCACACAGGCCCAGCCCACTGAGTGTCTTAACATCAAAATGGTGGATTATTCATCCTTCTCCTCACACATATGCCCAGCCCACTGAGTCCAGAACACATCAAAATGGTGGATAACTATTGTTCCTTAGGCCCCTTTCACACTTGCGTTTTAGCTTTCCGTCCTAGAGATCTGTCCTCGGGTCTCTAGGACGGAAAGCTACTGATCAGGATTCTCCTAATGCATCCTGAATGGAGAGAAATCCGTTCAGGATGCACCAGGATGTCTTCAGTTCAGTACTGAGACGTTTTTTGGCCGCAGCAAATACCGCAGCATGCTGTGGATTTAGCTCCGGCCAAAAATCCTAAAAGCATGACGGAAGGACGGATCCGGAATTAATGCCCATTGAAAGGCATTAGTCCGAATCTGGCTTTTAGCTAAAAGTCGTTTCCGCGCATCGGCGGATCCGACGTTTAGCTTTTTGTGAATGGTTACTATAGCAACCAGGACGCTAAAGTCCTGGTTGCCATAGTAAACTAGTGGGAGCGGGAGCGCATGCTACAGTCGGCGCGGCTCTCGGGCGCTCTGAATGACGTCAGAGCGCCCGTATGCATAGATCACGTGATCGCATGTATCACGTGATCTATGCATACGGGCGCTCTGACGTCATTCAGAGCGCCCGGAGCCGCGCCGACTGCAAGTATGCCGCTCCCCGCTCCCCCACTAGTTTTACTATGGCAACCAGGACTTTAGCGTCCTGGCTGCCATAGTAACACTGAAAGCATTTGGAAGACTGATCAGTGTTCAAATGCTTTCAGTTCACTTGCGTTAGTGCCGGATCCGGGTGCACTTCCGCGACGGAAGTGCACGCCGGATTCACACAACGCAAGTGTTAAAGAGGCCTTACTTCACACATGCCGAACTCAGCACACCAAGTGTTAGTTTAAACGGTAAAATGGTGGATTACTATTTAACCAACTTCTCCTCACACAGGCCATTGCCCAACACTTGTTTTAACATCAAAATGGTGGATTATTAATCCCAGTATTATGCATTCAAAAGCTTGATGTGCTGGGCTATACACACGTGTGAAAAGAAGGATTTATAATCCACCATTTTTATATACCAGTTCCAAGTTAACTAACACTTAGTGTGTGTGCTGGCAGTGGCACCTGTGAAAGAGAACAGAGCAGCCAGTGGCAGAGAGACTGAGACCAGCAGCAGACATTTCAGTCAGAGCCAAAGCTGCAGACTGGCTTTAATCTGACTAAAATGGCTGATACTGGGCTCAGTCTCTCTGCCACTGGCTGCTGAGTGCCCACTGCCCATCACTATTCTACCAAATACTTTTTACTGAAGCAGCCAGCAGGACAATAGTAAAATAAAAATATTTCAAAGTCCTATATTGTTAAATCAGTTATATGACTGACTGAAGGGTATCAGGGTAATTACTGGGGGTAATATAACTGAGCTGAGGAGGGGTGCTGCAGGCAGGGCAGACTGACATTCTTTTACATTAACACTTAGTCTGGAACTAGTTGACTCACACTCACTGACGACTAGGGACAGGAGGACTGGATGGAGAGCAGAAGGCTGCAGCTGGGAGCCGGGACAGCGTGGTGATGGTGAGTCAGTGTGACTGTGACTGACCTGTGAAGCAGCTCAAGCAGGGCAGGCAGCAGGCTCTAAGTTCCTTCACTAGTTCAACTTCACTGGCACTAGTCTGAGCCAGTGAACCGCCCAGACAGGGCCACTCCCTCTCCCCTAGCCTAGCTGAGTGCCGCACACACAGCTCTGCCTGACTAGCTCCGCCCCCTAATTGAGTTAACTAGTTAGCAGCCCGGCCGCAGCACAGGTATTGCAATTGTGCGGGCGTCGGGCGTGCAGTGTGGCCACACTGGCCAGGGGAAAAAGGAATTATTTAAAATTTCTGCTGGCAATCTAGAGGGGGTCCAGACCCGTTGGACCCCCCCCTGTGGGTGCGCCCCTGCCACTCACATCAAAAGCTGCATTCACCCATTTTTCGTTACATCATGTGTTGTACTCTGCTCCCACTCAAAGCTGCATTCTCCTGTTCATTGCTACGTCATGGTTTTACTCAATAATCTCACCGGGGCAGTCTGCACCCATCGCTCTGGTACCTCTCTCCCGACAAACATAACTGCGTTCTTTTCAGGCTTACGTTCCTTTCCTCGGTGGTCTGTTACATTCCATAGGCCTACTTTTCTGTTCACTTCAGTTAAGAAAAAATAAATAAAATAAAAAAATATTTTTTTGGGGTCTTCTTTAATCCTGGTTTATATTAACTCAGACTGGTCTCCTTTTACTTCTGGTTCGTATTCACTCAGATTGGCCTCCTGCCCCAGTTCACCAAACAGCTCCTCAGCAGAGATCAGTGGGCCAATAGGAGTAAGTTTCCTGCTATGTTTTCACAAGCTGTTCATTTGTTTGTCACAATAAGAGTCTTCTCTTAGCAAACTTGCAATGCCTCAGGCTCATGTTTTTCTTCCACCTCTGTTTCAATTTCATGTTTACGTTTTATGGTTCGTGGTGGTTAGTGCTTTTGTATGCCCATGCTTCGGATTACTAATGTCTATATTTTCAACGCCTGTTGGCAGTTATGTTTCTTAGGCCAGTGTTTCCCAACCAGTGTGCCTCCAGCTGTTGCAAAACTACAACTCCCAGCATGCCCACACAGCCAAAGGCTGTCCGGGCATGCTGGGAGTTGTGGTTTTGCAACAGCTGGAGGCACGCTGGTTGAGAAGCACTGTCTTAGGCCACCTTCTAGTCAATCCAATCATTCAAGCTGCTGCATATCCCATCAGGTCCGGCTTACGTTTTAATTACTTATTGTCACCGCAACCTCATCCAGATCAGTCTCTCGGCTTCGGGGGCCCTATGACTGCTTCGGCCTCTGGCTTCTGGGGCCCTATAACCGTTTTTCATGTTTTGTTTGTTAGGGGTACGACATGGTTGTAGGCTGGTTAGTGTCCCAGGTTTGCTGTTGGAGGGGGTCATGGTTATATGAGTCCCCAAGGCATTCTGGTGCTGCATAAGTGGTTTATTTAAAAAAAAAAAAAGTCATTAGAGGCTCAAACTGGTGGCTCTTTGCTTAAAGGACCTCACGATTGGCACCGACACTTGTTCGCATGGCCATCTGATACTCTTTCCGCCATAAGAGGCTCGTCTGCTTGGCTCTTCGCTAATAGGACCTCCCGACTGGCATCGTCATTTGCAGTTCGCACGGTCATCTGATACTGGCTCCTGCCATAGGAGACTCGCACGCATGGCTCCTGCCATAGGAGACTCGCAGGCATGGCTCCTGCCATAGGAGACTCACAGGCATGGCTCCTGCCATAGGAGACTCGCACGCATGGCTCCTGCCATAGGAGACTCGCACGCATGGCTCCTGCCATAGGAGACTCGCACGCATGGCTCCTGCCATAGGAGACTAGCACGCATGGCTCCTGCCCTAAGAGACTAGCACGCATGGCTCCTGCCCTAAGAGACTAGCACGCATGGCTCCTGCCATAAGAGACTCGCACGCATGGCTCCTACCATAGGAGACTCGCCGAAGTGGCTCTTGGCTTAGAGGATTTCAGAATTCACATCGACATTGGCAGTTCATACGGCCTTCTGATACTATTTTCCATGGCACACCTTTCAGAAGGTTTATTTTGTTCACTTATATTTTACAGATTAGTATTTGCGGTTCATTTCAGCCTCATTTCATTAAGAAACTTTACTCTATGTCTTTTTATTTTTAGGTTATCGAGTCCCGGTTGATTACTAAACCCGTCGGGTTAAGCCCCAATCATTTCCCCAGCTGTCCTTAATTCTTAAGGTTCTCATCCTGGCGGCTGCCCCATGGCTTCGGGGGCCCGATGATGGCTTCGGGGGCCCGATGACTGCTTCAGCCCCATGGCTTTGGGGGCCCGGTGACGGCTTCGGCCCCATGGCTTTGGGGGCCCGATAACTGTTTTCAGTCCTGCTGGGCTGATTGCCTGGTTGGTTGTCCATCTGTGCATCTAGGCTGATTTGGCCCGTATGTATCACATATATACCTGCTTCCCTAATCTCCTAATAATCCATGTTGATTGCTCACTTTGTTTTTGTCTGCAAACTGGTCTGGTTCGCCCTACAGCATCACTGTCATATCTTACGCAGATATTTAGTCTTGCTTCAAATGTTCATGCTTTCGTTCAGGTCCTGCCAGAGGAGGAACAAGTAGGGTAATTCCCTCTAGCATTTCAGTCTCTAATCGTAGTCTATGATATCTGGTCAACCAGGTCCCCGTGCAAAGTCTTTGCCTTTTTACTATGACCAGGAATTAATTTTCGTCGGTAGCTTCATTGCAATTGTTTCCCTCACTCATGGGAGGGCATAGACAGAATCTTTATGGCTTTGTAGCTTCTTGCCGCACTAACCTCAGACTCCCTGCAACCACGTTGAATCGGGTTTGGACAAGGTCCAGCATTCCCTCACGGTAGAAGATTCAGATAGTAGGTCGGTCTTCACGTCTCAGGCGTTAAAACAGTTCTCAGGGGTACACAGAATAACGCGCAGACCACAGCTAGCAGATAGCTGTTGTCTGGGGAACTATTCAAGGATTCTCTTCCTATCTACATGGTTCTTTCTGGCCCTCATTCCTGCATAGTCTAGGCAATCAGGTTTCGGTTCCACAATCTCCTGAGGCTAGGGCATGCCTTGCAGTTGGCTTGGAGATTAGTTTGCACATGCCATTCGAGTTCCTTTTCTACCCTACTTGGCTTGGTTTTTGCCCACTTATAGGCCTACCCACGATCATGGCACACAACAAGCCATTTAGTCAGGTTAGCTAAGACGCGCATAGCTGGGTTAGGTTGTTACCGTTGTTTCTCTCCCTAGGATTCTTCGGATATCTCTTGGCCATAGCCATGACCACAAATTATTTTCATGTACACAAAAAAGCTTATTGTGAAAAGTTATCTGAAATATCAAGTATTATTTAAATTCATGTAGAGCAGCACAGTAGCTCCGTGAAAAGCATGTTTACCTTGAGAGGTACGGTACTAGGTTTGAATTTAGGCAAGGACATCTGTTTAAGGTTTAATGATGACAATCCCTGGACAATAAAAATAAAGAAAAAAATGCCGGGGGCACTCTGCTATCTCTGCTATGCACATTTAATCCTTGGACAATGCTATATAATATGTTGGTGTTATATAAGCAATGGTTCACAATAAATCAATGGTTTAAAGGTAGAGTTCCTTAAAAGTGCTGTTCTGAGAAATAAAATCACTCTCAAAATCCTTTTTTTATGTTATTTAAATTAAAGTGTGGTGTGCAGTAGTGATGAGCAGCAGGGGCTATATTCGATTTCACTATATTTCACAAATATAAGGGTGAATATTTGCAATATATTCGTGAATTTGCCGTTGATTTCTTGATTGCCAAAAATCGGCAATGTAATATACGCGTAATGCAAGTTTACTGAGAATCAAGATAATGGTTGGTACTGCAGAACATTACAATAGCTTTATATATGCAGGTAGAGTGCTACAATATATACAGTCATGTGAAAAAATTAGGACACCCTTTGAAAGCATGTGGTTTTTTGTAACATTTTTAATAAATGGTTATTTCATCTCCGTTTCAACAATACAGAGAGATTAAAGTAATCCAACTAAACAAAGAAAACTGAAGAAAAGTCTTTTCAAGATCTTCTGTAAATGTCATTCTACAAAAATGCCTATTCTAACTGAGGAAAAAGATAGGACACCCTCACATGTATTCCCTCTTAAATTGGCTCAGATCTCACACAGGTATATCACACCAGGTGCACATAATTAGTAGATCGTTACTCTGCATGTTGAATGAGGCTTGCCCTATTTAAACCTCAGACATTTAGTTTGGTGTGCTCCTGACTGTTGAAGTGAGTGAGCACCATGGTGAGAGCAAAAGAGCTGTCAGGGGACTTCAGAAAAAGATTGTAGCAGCCTATGAGTCTGGGAAGGGATTTAAAAGATCTCCAAAGATTTTGAAATCAGCCATTCCACTGTCCGGAAGATAGTCTACAAGTGGAGGGCTTTCAAAACAACTGCCAACATGCCCAGGACTGGTCGCCCCAGCAAGTTCACCCCAAGAGCAGACCGCAAGATGCTAAAAGAGGTCTCCAAAACCCTAAAGTGTCATCTCGAGAACTACAGCAGGCTCTGGCTACTGTTGATGTAGAAGTACATGCCTCTACAATCAGAAAGAGACTGTACAAGTTTAACTTGCATGGGAGGTGTGCAAGGAGGAAACCTTTGCTTTCCAAGAGAAACATCGAGGCCAGACTGACATTTGCCAGAGATAAAGTTGACAAAGACCAGGACTTCTGGAATAATGTTCTTTGGACAGATGAGTCCAAAATTGAATTATTTGGACACAACAGCAGAGGACATGTTTGGCGTAAACCAAACACAGCATTCCAAGAAAAGAACCTCATACCAACTGTGAAGCATGGAGGTGGAAGTGTCATGGTTTGGGGCTGCTTTGCTGCAGCAGGACCTGGTCAGCTCACCATCATAGAATCCACGATGAATTCTACTGTGTATCAGAAGGTGCTTGAAGAACATGTGAGACCATCAGTTAGAAAATTAAAGCTGAAGCGGAACTGGACCATGCAACATGACAATGACCCAAAACATACTAGTAAATCAACCAAAGATTGGCTGAAAAAGAAGAAATGGAGAGTCCTGGAATGGCCAAGTCAAAGTCCAGATTTGAATCCCATTGAGATGCTGTGGGGTGACTTGAAAAGGGCTGTACGTGCAAGAAACCCCTCAAACATCTCACAGCTGAAAAAGTTCTGCATTGAGGAGTGGGGTAAAATTTCCTCAGGCCGATGTCGAAGACTGGTAGATGGCTACAAGAACCGTCTCACTGCAGTTATTTCAGCCAAAGGAGGTAACACTCGCTATTAGGGGCAAGGGTGTCCTATCTTTTTCCTCAGTTAGAATAGGCATTTTTGTAGAATGACATTTACAGAAGATCTTGAAAAGACTTTTCTTCAGTTTTCTTTGTTTAGTCGGATTACTTTAATCTCTCTGTATTGTTGAAACGGAGATGAAATAACCATTTATTAAAAATGTTACAAAAAACCACATGCTTTCAAAGGGTGTCCTAATTTTTTCACATGACTGTATTCACAATTGCGAAAATCGGCAAAAAATGATGCGCATATTTTTGCGCAATACGTGCAACTGGGTGACATCACAGCACTATGCATGTATGGACAGCAGAACCCTACCTAACACCTTTCACTCGAACCTATCAGCTGCACTATAAATCAATGTAACCTTCACTGACTATTCCCCCCCCCCCCTAACTATCTGAATTATATATCAAAATTAACTGTCTAATTATACAGCAAAGCAGAGCACAGCAATCACACTGCTGTCTCTCTCAGAACTCCATTACTTTACAGAAAATGGCTACTGGGGAGGTTCCTTATATAATAAGGGGTAGGCAACTTTCCTATTATTTGCTAGGGATGTCGCTAAGCTCAGACAAATACACTGCAGCCTTCTCATCTCAAGAGGTTAGTGATGGGAAAAAAAGTATAATATTTGAAATTACGAATATATAGCACTATATTCTAAATATTCGCGAATTCTCGAAGTTGTGGTATTCGCGTTTCGAATATTCGCGCCCAACACTGGCGAGCAGTTGTGCGATAGACAATAATTTAGTGTAAAATAGAAACATTACTAAGATGATGTGTTTGCATACCATGATTGCTCCTTGTATGGTCCATCGCTGTGTGAAATCCAGTCTAACAAGTTTAAATGGCTGTTAGTTTACTCCTGCCTCTTGTTAGGCATAAAGCAAAGACTGCATGAGTGACTGTATGATTCATTAAAACCCATCTAGCAAGTGCCTCTAAGACCATGAAGTCTCACAGTGGGATTCTTCTATTTTCCCTTCCACTACTCGAGATGTTTGCATGTGTTTGTTTTGCTGCCAGACTTTCCAGCAGTGTCTGCCAAGGATTATGACTTGCATGAAAACAGCTAATCTTATTAATTTTTTATTGTATATCTAATAACCTAAAAAATATATCTTGCATTCATTCTAGATTTTTAAGCAAGCATTAATAGATGCGTTTTAAGATGTGTCTAGATGGTGAAAAAGTTAAAAAATTTAAAAAGTCACGTAGAATTAATTATAAAGATAAGTTACCAACTTATTTTCAATACAACACATGGTTGCTGTTAAAGAGGACCTGTCACCGTTCCTGATATGTTTCTTTCAGTAAATACTTGTATTCCCCATGTAATAACAATTCTGGATCAATATTTATTAGAATTATATGCTGTGCTGTTCATCCTTCTGGAAATGTATTAATACATTGACAGCTGGGTGTTAGATTCCATTTACATGTCCGCAATTCTGTTCCGCATTTTGCAGAACGGAATTGCGGACCCATTCATTTCTATGGGGACACATTATGTCCCGCCCGGATCCGGAATTGCAGATTCGCACTTACGGGTCCGCAGTTCCATTCAGCAAAGAAATAGAACATGTCCTACTCTTGTCCCCAATTGCGGACAAGAAAAGGCATTTTCTATATAGTGTCGGTGATGTGCGGTCCGCAAATTCGCACATCGCCACTGTCCGTGTTTTGTGGATCTGCAAAACACACACGGACGTGTGAATGGGGCCCTACCATTCCCTTTTTTAAAAAGGTGTGACAATACACAGTTTGCCACTATGAGCACCAATTTGACAATGTCAGAGTGCGTAGGGAAATATATTCAACTCATAGTGCACAGTTGTTCATTTATTCATACACAATGAAGAGATCTAAGAAGACATGATTCAATTGTTCACAGTGAGAGCAGTAATTTACTAAAAATGGGCCTATCATTTCATATCCTTTCAACATGACACTGGTAAAATGTAGTAGAAATAAAATCATTTTTATTTATAAAAAAAATACCAAATTTGGAAAAATTAGCAAATTTCCAAGTTTCAATTTCTCTACTTCTATAATACATAGTAATACCTCCAAAATAGTTATTAATTTACATTCCCCATATGTCTACTTCATGTTTGGATCATTTTGGGAATGCCATTTTATTTTCTGGGGACGTTACAAGGCTTAGAAATTTAGAAGTAAATCTTGAAATTTTTCAGAAATGTTAAAAAAAAAAACACTTTTCAGTGACCAGTTCAGGTCTGAAGTCACTTTGTGAGGCTTACATAATAGAAACCACCCAAAAATGACCCCATTCTAGAAACTTCACCCCTAAAGGTATTCAAGACTGATTTTACAAACTTTGTTAACCCTTTAGGTGTTCCACAAGAGTTCATGGCAAATGGAGATGAAATTTAAGAATTTCAATTTTTTTGGGCAAATTTTCTATTTTAATCCATTTTTTTCCAGTAACAAAAGAAAGGGGTAACAGCCAAACAAAACTCAATATTTATTGCCCTGATCCTGTAGTTTTTAGAAAAACCCTATATGTGCTCGTAAACTACTGTACGTGCACACGGTAGGGCGTAGAGGGAAAGGAGTGCCATGTGGTTTTTTGAAGGCAGATTTTGCTGTACTGGTTTATTTACACCATGTTCCATTTAAAGCCCCCCTGATGCACCCCTAAAGTAGAAATTCCATAAGTGACACCATTTTGGAAACTACGGGATAAGGTTGAAGTTTTGTTGGGACTATTTTTAGGGTACATATGATTTTTGGTTGCTCTATATTACATTTTTGTGAGGCAAAGTTACCAAAAATAGAAATTCTGAAATTTCATCTCCTTTTGCCATAAACTGTTGAGGAACACCTAAAGGGTTAATAAAGTTTGTAAAATCAGTTTTGAATACCTTTAGGGGTGTAGTTTCTTAGATGGGGTCACTTTTATGAATTTTCTACTCTAGGGGTGCATCAGGGGTTCTTTAAATAGGACATGGTGATTCTAAAGAAGTGATCTATTTGTTACAATGCGGGTGTAAGAAACAATATATAGGGCGGACCAAGAGACCTTTGAAGATTAGAATAGCAGAACATGTCAATAATATCAAAAAAGGATATGAGCTGCATTCGGTCTCAAAACATTTTAAAGAAATTCACAACAGTGATCCGTCCACATTAATATACACAGCACTAGAAAAGGTTAGACGTCCATGGAGAGGGGGCAACTTGGTGATGCAAATGTCCAGACATGAATCTAGAAAAATCTTTGAATTCGATACATTACCCCCAAAGGGGCTTAATGCCGAGCTTGAATTGTTCGCGTTTCTATAAAATGGGATGCCATTGGGGTTGAGGATCAGAAATCAGTGTCTGGCTGTCTTATCAGCACACTGATCTCTCCCCCTCCCCCCAATGGTTTCCCCATCTCTACATATCGTCAAAGTTTCCCACCTCCAGAAGTAATCTAGAAAATATCCTCTGTATAATACTGTCCTAGGAAAGCAGTAGATGACTACTAATTTTATTCATTGTTTTTATTATTATATATATATCTTTTATGTCGGAACAAACTAGTTTGTATTACAAACATTTTTTACATCGGGAGAAAAAGATCAGCTCCATTATTGTTAATAATACTAAAATAGAGATCAAGATCAAGTTCCAGCACAAACAAACATGGGATGCTTCCTATAAAGTTTTTATAAAGTTTTTTATAAAGTTTTTTTCATTTTTTCCTTATGTCTCTTGTTGCTTTTATATATTCTTTTGTTTTTATTTATGGATGGAATTACCCACTATGGAGATCTATGTTGTACTTCACTAAAGTATATTAAAATGTGGCAATTGAAATCAAGTTAAAGAACCCGTTCACATATCTGCGGTTCCAGTCCGGTTTTTTGTAGTGACCAAGAAAGGAATAAAAGGACTCAATAGGACTCACTGATGAAACCACTGAAGAAGGGGGAGTCCCCGAAACGCGTCTGGTGTTAATTAGTGAGTCCTTGGTCACCAACAAACAAAGAAGGAGAAAGCTCCAAGTCGTATATACAGAAGCTCAAACTGTCACGGAGGTTCATACCAGCAACCCCGGAGAACATCAGAGCACTAGGACCCAGAGCTGCCGACTGTGGGAGCTTCCGGCTACCTTTTCATCTCTTTACCCTTCCCGGTCACGCGGGACGCTGCTATTTTGACCGAACTGCCGGGACGCCGGACAGTTTAGAAGCAACTACGCAGGACGGGTAAAGTAATGATTTAAACTCAATAATATTGAAGACTTGTTTATGGATATACTGTCCCTTATGCAGATGGGAGACGCTCGATTATAAGGCTCGATTATAAGGCACGATCGCACTTTGGGAGTATACAGTGATTACTATTGCCCTGTCCGGTGTGGTAAGGTGCAAGGGGTCATATGTGATGGCAGGTACGTGTCACCGAGGTTGCTGGCCTCGGTGAGGTGAGAGCCGGGTTTTTGTCTGCAGCAGCTAGTGCTGTTTGACTCTTTTAAATAGCATGGCTGCAAAGCCGATCCGGGCCGGCTCTTACTGGGAGCAGCTAAAGAGTAGGGTGGGTGGCTGCTCCCACGGTCCAGTCCATGTTTTGGGCTGGTATAAAACACAGCCATCAGCTGTGTCTGGGTGTGATTATCCTGGAGCCTGCTAACAGGGCTGAGGAGTTCTCTGTGCTGGAGGACGGAGCTCAGCAAGGTGGTGTTTCCTGCAAACTGAAGGAGGAATCGCCTGCGGCTGAACCGACTGCTAGGTGTGAACCGCACTTAAACCACCCAAGGTGACTGGACCCTGTGTTGGCCTGTTTTTGGTTTTGCCACATGATTTCTGTTTTGTGTGAACTGTCACCAAGAGACTGTTTTCATTTCTGGTGTGCAAGTGTGAATAAAACACTGTTTGATGCACAATCTGGACTCCTTGTTTTGCCTCTAAACTGCACCCGCACCGCTGTCTACCAGAGCGACTCCCCACATTTGGTGTCGGATGCGGGCATGCGCAGTGAGGCTGGCGTGAACGCCGAACTTTGTTTTTGCTGAGCAGAAGTGAATGTCCTATATTAAGCCGGCAAAGTTGCAGCCTGTGATCCCCGACAAAATGGAGGCGGCTGTGAAAGCCCTCATAGAGGCTAACGTGCAGCAGCGGGAGACCAACCAGCTACTGCTACAGCACGTGATGGCGTTGCAAGCGGCAGGAGCGTCCCACCGCGCCCACGATGCCCGGAAAGCTGTCCGTGCCGCGATCCCTAAGATGACCCCTCGGATGATGTGGAGACCTATCTGGCGGTGTTCGAGAAGGTGGCCGTGAGGGAGAAATTACCCCGAGAACAGTGGGCAGAGGTCGCCGCTCCGTTCCTGGCGTCTGGACCCCAGCAAGTATTTTTTGACCTCCCAGATGACCAAGCAGCTGACTACCCGACCGTGAAAGGTGAGATCCTGGCAAGACTGGGGGTGAACGTGTTAGTCCGGGCTCAGCGGGTCCACCAGTGGAACTTTAATACGGCTGAACCCGCCAGGCCGCAGTATTATGAGTTGCTGCACAGGTTGCAAAAGTGGCTGCAGCCTGAGGTTCTAAGTCCGGCTGCTATGCTGGACCGTCTGCTGGCTGACATCTTCTGGAGGGCCTTGCCGTACTCCCTGCAGCACTGGATCGGCCAGGTGTCACCCACTAATGCCTTGGACATGGTCGACCTGGTCGAGCGCTATGAGGCCACAAAAACCTTGAAAGGGGGTGTTGTTGGGAGGGGGCCGGTCAAACCCCGGAGGTCTCCCATCCAGTCCCGACGACTGGTACCCGAGAAACCTGCTCGGGTGTACCCCTGTAGACCCGGCCCCGATAGTCTGCTGGCGGTGTCACGAGCCTGGCCATGTGAGGGCCGACTGTCCACAGTGGGGAGAACCCATGGAGACCAATTATGGGTACCGGGCTTCCATGTATGCCCGGAGACTGTGTGCGACCGGCACCCCGAGACCCTAGACAATCGTCATCATGTGCCAGGTGCAAGTGGGTGATAATCTGGCAGTGGCGCTGCTGGACTCAGGGAGCCTAGTAACCCTGGTAAGTGCTGCTCCTGGTACAGCCCTCCCAGTATACGGGCCGGAAAGTTGGGGTGGTGTGCATACACGGAGACTTAAAGGACTATCCCACGGCTGTAATGTCTCTGTCCACGGCGGCCGGCACATGGACTCTGTGAAGTGGCGATCTCCGCCAAGCTACCGTATGAACTAATAATTGGGAGAGACTTCCTGGTTTTCCGTCACTATGGCCTGAGGTGAAAGTGACTAATAGCCCTGAGACAGGGGTAACCCTAGCAGAGTGGCCTGGTTCCTGTGGGAGGCCAGAGCCCTGGGAGCCCGAGTCCGAAGGGCCTGCGGTAGGGGTGACCACCACTTCTGTGATAGAGGGGGAGACAACCCCACTGGAGTGTAATGGTGGGAGACACGGAGGACTTGCCACCGGGACCTGAGTTGGCAGACCTCAATGTCTCCGGGAAAATTTTGGGACCGCACAACACCGGACCAAACCCTAACCAGAGCCTGGGAAAGTGTCATAATAATTGATGGTAAACCCCAGAAACCTGGGGCTGAATTAATGTTTCCGCGATTCATTGTCCTTCAGGATATGTTGTATCGGGTGAACCAAATCCGAGGTGAGCCTGTTGAACAGTTGGTGGTGCCCACAGCGTATCGCAGGCTTGTCATGGAGCTTGCCCACCAACATGTTCTTGGGGGACACCTGGGGTGGCAGAAAACCCAGGACCGCATACTGCAGCGGTTTTATTGGCCCAGTGTGTTCAAGGAGGTAGAGAATTATTGTAAGTCCTGTCCCACCTGTCAGATAACTAGCCCCCAGCCACATTTCCGTAGTCCTCTGGTACCGCTTCCAATTATTGAGGTCCCGTTTGAGCGAATCGCTATGGATCTAATTGGGCCTGTACCAAAATCTGCCAGGGGCCACCAACACATTCTGGTAGTTCTCGACTATGCCACTGGTATCCGGAGGCGGTGCCTCTGCGACATACCTCAGCTAAACTCATTGCCAAAGAGTTAATGGAAATGTTTTCCCGTGTGGGCCTGCCAAAAGAGGTTCTGACAGACCAAGGGACCCCTTTTATGTCCAAAGTAATGAGGGAACTGTGTAAATTATTGCGTATAAAGCAGTTACGGACGTCCGTTTACCATCCACAAACGGACGGTCTTGTCGGAGAGGTTTAACCAAACTTTAAAAAATATGTTAAAGAGGGTGGTGTCTAGAGATGGGAAGGACTGGGACCTGCTTCTGCCCTATCTCATGTTCGCAGTGCGAGAGGTGCCCCAGGCCTCTACTGGGTTCTCGCCCTTCGAACTGCTTTATGGCAGACACCCTCGGGGCCTGTTGGATATCGCCAAGGAAGCGTGGGAACAACAGCCTGTCCCCCACAAAAGTGTCATTGAGTATGTCACCCAGATGCAGGAACGGATGGAAAAGGTGTTGCCGCTGGTCCGGGGAGCATATGGAGGCAGCGCAACAAGCCCAGAGTAGGGTGTACAATCGTCAGGCTCGGGTACGGGGCTTCAAGCCGGGAGATCGGGTGTTGGTTCTGGTACCCACCCTTGACAGCAAGTTCCTAGCTAGGTGGCAGGGCCCCTATGAGGTGATCGAAAGTAGGGAAGTAAATTACAAAGTACACCAGCCAGGGCGGCGCAAGCCGGAGCAGGTGTACCACGTGAATCTACTAAAGCCGTGGAAAGATAGGGACACGGCCGACGACCACAGCCCCGGCCAGGGCTCTAGAGTGAAAGGGTCCAGCCCCACAGTTCGAGGCCTGTGAAGCAGTAACCACGGTAAAATTGCAGACAGCCTGTCTTCCAAACAAGTTCAGGAAGTCAGGAGTTCATCAGTCGGAACACGGATGTGTTCTCGGACCTCCCTGGCCGCACGTCTCTCATCCAACATGACATCGTCCACTGAGCCTCAGGCCAAGATCCGGTTAAAACCATACCGGGTACCCGAGGCTCGGCGACGGGCCATCGCGGAGGAAGTACAGTTAATGTTGAAGCTCGAGGTCATTGAGGAGTCGAAAAGTGAGTGGGCCAGTCCCATAGTCCTAATACCCAAGCCGGGATGGGACGTTGCGGTTCTGCAACGACTTTCGCAAGTTAAATGAAGTATCCAAGTTTGGCGCGTATCCCATGCCCGAGTAGACGAGCTGGTTGAAAGTTTAGGACAAGCCCGTTATTTTCTGTGCTGGACCTCACTAAAGGGTACTGGCAGGTACCCTTAACGGAGTCGACTAAGAAAAAACTGCATTTGTTACCCGCGGGGCCTGTATCACTACAAGGTGTTGCCCTTTGGCCTGCATGGCGCCCGCCACTTTCCAAGGTTAATGGACATAGTGCTGCGACCACATCGTCGGTACGCCTCGGCCTACTTAGATGATGTAGTCATCCACAGCACCGACTGGGAAAGCCATTTACCCAAGGTGCAGGCGGTAGTGGATGCCCTGAGGAAAGCCGGACTGACCGCTAGCCCAAAGAAGTGCTCCATAGGGTTAGAGGAGACAAAATATCTGGGATATGTAATTGGGCGGGAGTCATCAAACCTCAGGTAACCAAGGTAGAGGCCATTCGTAACTGGCCCGACCGGTCACCACCAGGCAGGTAAAGTCGTTCCTGGGGATTGTAGGTTACTACATGAGGTTTGTGCCCCACTTTGCCACAATAGCAGCGCCGTTGACAGACCTCTTGAAGGGGCGAAAGTCTGGGAGGGTTAGCTGGAGTGAGAAGGCGGAGGAGGCTTTCGCCGCGTTGAAGTCGGCCCTGTGTGGGTCCCCGGTTTTGGTGACACCCGACTTCAACAAGGAGTTTGTCGTACAGACCGACGCCTCGGAGGTAGGCCTCGGTGTGGTACTGTCTCAGGAGGTCAACGGGGAAGAACATCCCGTTGTCTTCCTGAGCCGTAAGCTCAATCCCGCCGAGTCCAGATATAGTATAGTGGAGAGGAGTGCCTGGCTATCAAGTGGGCACTCGAATCTCTCCGCTACTACCTGTTAGGGAGGAGGTTCGGTCTGGTGACCGACCATTCCCCCTCAAATGGATGAGTCAGGCCAAGGAGAGGAATGCTCGGGTCACCAGGTGGTTCCTATCTCTTCAAAATTTCAAGTTTTCCGTGGAACACAGGGCAGGCCGCTTGCAGGGCAACGCAGATGCCCCTGTCCGCGTCCACTGCCTCACGTGTGTTCACCCTCAGGGTTGAACAAAGGGGGTATGTGGTAGGTGCAAGGGGTCATATGTGATGGCAGGTACGTGTCACCGAGGTTGCTGGCCTCGGTGAGGTGAGAGCCGGGTTTTGTCTGCAGCAGCTAGTGCTGTTTGACTCTTTTAAATAGCATGGCTGCAAAGCCGATCCGGGCCGGCTCTTACTGGGAGCAGCTAAAGAGTAGGGTGGGTGGCTGCTCCCCACGGTCCAGTCCGAGTTTTGGGGCTGGGTATAAAACACAGCCATCAGCTGTGTCTGGGGGTGATTATCCTGGAGCCTGCTAACAGGGCTGAGGAGTTCTCTGTGCTGGAGGACGGAGCTCAGCAAGGTGGTGTTTCCCTGCAAACTGAAGGAGGAATCGCCTGCGGCTGAACCGACTGCTAGGTGTGAACCGCACTTAAACCACCCAAGGTGACTGGACCCTGTGTTGGCCTGTTTTTGGTTTTGCCACATGATTTCTGTTTTGTGTGAACTGTCACCAAGAGACTGTTTTCATTTCTGGTGTGCAAGTGTGAATAAAACACTGTTTGATGCACAATCTGGACTCCTTGTTTTGCCTCTAAACTGCACCCGCACCGCTGTCTACCAGAGCGACTCCCCACACCGGTCAGTGCTCTATTTAAATACAGAAAAAATATTGCTGCCTCAGAACAATCTGCACTATAAAGACACCCAACAGGATTAACAATATAAGTGATCAGCAGGAGGAGCCTGCAACAGAACCGCATAGCGGAGGTTCTATACATCGGGACATATGTTTCTCTGACTATATATTTTTTCACGCTGCCTGACTGCTTCAATTCATTGAAGATAATTCGGAACATTTTAGGTGCCAAAAACACCTATACAGTGTATATTGATCCCCAACAGTGGGGTCCGTTTTGTTTTTGTTTTTTGTTATTTGTTTTTTGTTTTATTATATATATATATATATATTTTTATTGCTTATGAATTCATGTATGTAATGGCTTTCTAATAAATATTTCTATATACCTAAATGATTGAGTGCCCCTCCTCACACCATATTCCAAATATTAAGTTTTGTTTGACTGTTAACCCATGCTTTGTTACTGGGAAAAAAATGGATTAAAATGGAAAATTTGCCCAAAAATAGCTGTTTTGGCACAGATTTTATTTTTTTGACCACGTTCATCTGAGGGGTTAGGTCATGGAGTATTTTTATATAGCAGATTCTTACGGATGCGGCGATACCTGATATGTCTACTGTTTTTTTATTTATTTAGGTTTTACACTATATTATTCTTTTTTAAACAAAAAAAAACATTTTAGTATCTCCATAGTCTAATAGTCAGTTTTAGTTTTTTTACGCGATTGTCTTAGGTAGGGGCTCATTTTTTCCGGGATGAGAGGATGGTTTTATTGGCACTATTTTGGGGGGCAATGACTTTTTGATTGCTTGCTATTACACTTTTTGTGATGTAAGGTGACCAAAAAAATACTTTTTTTTTTTTTGACCGTGTTCATCTGAGGGGTTAGGTCACGGGGTAATTTTATATAGCAGATTCTTTTGGATGCGGCAATATCTAATATGTCTACTTTTTTATTTATTTTAGTTTTACAAAATATAATTTTTGAAAAGTTTTTTTGTTGTTGTCTCAAGTCTGAGAAGCATTTTTTTTTTTTTTGATTGTCAGTGGCTAAATAGAATTAAAATTGGGGAAGGTGATTATAAATGTAGTACTCCATGGAAGTGTGGTACTCCCTGAAGCAACCAATAACGCAGAGGCCTGGATGATCGGGGCACTGAGTGTCCTTCTGTATCCCCCTGTGACACACTCTGGACTTTTTTTGGGGGGTTCCCTTCTTTACAGTATGGGGGACCACACCTGGAAAGTGTTGGCCAGGGATGATCCGGGCGCCTCCAGTTCCCAAGGTACTCCGGCCTGCTCTTTCCTGGTCAGAAAAGATCTTGGCCTTGAGGACTGCCTCATAGAACTGAAGGAATTTCCCTGTGTTGCCAGTGCTGTGGAGATCAGAGCCTACAAGAAGATAATGCTCTGAACCCCCATTGTGCCCCCCTTAGAAAGGCTTCTGGGCTTGCCATGTGTCGGGGCCTGCCAGGCCCTGACTGAAGCAAGCTCTGATCAGGCTAAATGTGAATTTAAAACTGACATTACAATACTCTGCATTAGATGACTATTGTAGAGTATTGTACAGACATCAGACCCACTGCATCTTCAAGAACCAAGTGGAATGTGATAAAAAAAAAGGAAAAAATTAAATAAAAACTTAAATGAAAAAAATTGCTTTTTCCAGATCCGTTCATTTATAATTGATTAAAAAATGAAAAATAAAGTAAACTATACTATACTTATCCCAAGTGGTAAATATAGTAAAAAGTAAAAAACAATGATCAAATTATTTTTTTACCTCACCTCCCCCCAAAATTTAATAAAAAGTGATCATGTATATCAAAATGGTATATAAAAAATTGTATATAAAGCCTACAGGCTGTCCTGCAAAAAACAAGCCCTCACAGAGCTACATTGACGAAAAAATAAAAATGTTATGGATGTTAGTAGAGATGAGTGAAGTTCTTGAAATATTGATTTGGCTGCTTCGCTGAATTTAACAAAAAAATTACTATGTAGCAAATTAGTTAATCACAAAGCGCATTTCTTTGTAAGTAGTGGGTGCAATGACAGGGGATGGCAATTGCGCCACTTCCCCTCATTGTACCTCTCAGATGTCGCGTTCATCGCTGATCGCGGCATCTGACATTAATATTAAGGTCGGTAATAAAAAAAAAATAATAATTATACAATCATACTTACCTCATCCATTTAATTGCAAAGAGCCCGCTGCCACCATTTTGATTGAAGATCCAGTACGAAATCTCGCATTGTGCCTGATGATGTTATCACGTCGGGCGTTGTGGTGACATCATACATCACCACGCACGAGATTTTGCCTGGGATCTTTAATCAAGATCGTGGCAGTGGGCTCAAACAGATGAGGTGAGTCTTTTTTTTTTTTTTTTTACCCCATTTCAGAGAAAATCAATTTGTTACCAAGACGCACAAGGAAATTAGGCTTCGGAACTAATCAACCTTTCCCTGAAATTCGGATTGAAGTCCACTTCAGAAAGTTAAATTCTCTTAACACTAGATGTTAGTATATAGCGATGAAAAATATGACATTTTCAATAAAAGGTGATTTTATGCTGCAAAAGTAGTAAAACATGAAAAACAACTATATAATTTTGGTATCGTAAAAACCGTATTGACTCACAGGAACCACGTTATTATATCATATAAACCACATGGAGATCCCCATTAAAAAAAAAAAAAAAAAAAACAGACAGAATGAAAATTGGGGAAATGAAAAATTTGGGGCTAATAAAATGTAATTTTTCATCTTCACAGCCAACTATTTCTAAATTCTATGAAACGCTTGTTGGGTCAAAGTATGTGATGAATGTTAACTAATAACTATTTTGTGAGTAAACACTAAATTTTCTGTAAATTTTGGATTCATTTATAGATAAAAGTAAAACATATCAACTGAAACCACTATCATGAAGTACGATGTGTCACAAGAAAGCAATCTTAGAATCGCTTGTATAAGTAACAGCATTCCAAAGTTAGTACCAGATACACGTTAGGGACATATGTCAGATTTAAAAAATGGGGCTTGGCATTTGGTCTAAGATGGCTTTTGCTTGAAGGGGTTAAACTCCTGGAAAACCTCTTTAAAATTTTGCTACAAATTATTATGAAATAGAAACTCATAGAATCTCCAGTATTTCATATTTTATAGATACAGATCAAGTTGTGTGCGTTAAGTCAAGAGAAACATCTGATAGTATTAGGAGATTCATAGATCATATAGGTGTGGAAAAGCAAAAGGTTGTTTTCCAGCTCACCTTCCAATTTTTGTAGCCACATGCACGGAGTTGGTCGAGTCAGTCCATTCACTAGTTGTAACAAATTGAAGGAAGTATACTCCAGCATGGTTACAATGTATTTGTAGTTGCACTTTATTTTTCAATTCTCCAAACTGTTTGGAGAATTGAAAAATAAATTGCAACTACAAATACATTGTAACCCTGCTGGATCATATAGGTGTGGCCTGTATAGGTTGAATGCTTTCCCCGCTCCTCTTCTTAGATGCAGAGAAGCTGTTCAACCAAATTCACTGGGATTACTTTGATTCGGATTGCTGGTAGTATTTTAAATGAAATAATGGCTTTGTATACTTCACCTTTTAAAAAAGTCAACAAGGGTAATTTACTAAAGACTGGTGTTTAACGCTCTAGCCTTAGTAAAAACCCTGCTGAAGAAAGATCCAACTGATTTATCAAAAGGGTGCATGGCTCCTAATTAGTGTTGAGCGAACAGTTCGAGCATAGATCGGGTTCGTACCGAAATTTGGGGTGTTCGGGACAATGATCCGGACCCGAACATTTTCAAAAAAGTTCAGGTTCGGGTCCGTTGTTCAGCGATTTCTTCCCGTTTTCTGAGGGGCTGCACAGCAGCCAATCAGCTAGCGTTGTACTTCTTGCACTAAGAAGCCATCACAGCCATGCCTACTAATGGCATGTGATTGGCCAAGTGTAGCATGTGACCCAGCCGCAATTTTAGCTGGAGTAACGTAGCGCAGCACGTCACACTACTCTGATTAGTGTAGGGAGAGGACGCAGCTTCTGTGAGGGTGAGATTAGGCAGGAAAAAGTCAGCAAAAGCACCTAATGAAGTGATCGATTTATAGCTGTGAATCATTCAACTTCTGCTAGTTAATTGCTCACTGGTTTTTAGGCTGCACAGAGCGTTTTTCTGTCACTTTTTTCTGGGGTAATCGGCGGCCATTTTGTGACTTGTGGTGCACCAGAACAAGCTGCCACCAAGTCCATCAATCCATCAATACTAGTTTTTTTTTTTTTGCTATATCCTACATCAGGGGCTTGGCTGTGCTTATTGTCACCCCTAGAAACTTAGGATAGCAATTTCTATATTTTATTAAGGGGTTAAATTCAATTGCCAAAATACCAATCCCCTAAATCTGGTGTTCCAGCTTTGGCTAGCCAAGTGTAATACTGTCTGCTGTCTAGCAAAGGATAGATTATTTTCTGTGGTGAAATTCAATTGACAAAATAGCAATCCCCTAAATCTGGTGTCCCAGCACTGGCTGGCAAAGTATAATAGTGTCCGCCAAAACATATATTTTGTTCTTGGGTGAAATTCAATTGCCAAAATAGCAATACCATAAATCTGGTGTCCCAGCAGTGGCTGGCAAAGTATAATACTGTCTGCTGTCTGGCAAAGCATAGATTATTGTTCTTGTGGTGAAATTCAATTGCCAAAATAGCAATACCATTAATCTGGTGTCCCAGCAGTGGCTGGCAAAGTATAATAGTGTTCGCCAAAACATATATTTTGTTCTGGGGTGAAATTCAATTGCCAAAATAGCAATACCATAAATCTGGAGTCCCAGCAGTGGCTGGCAAAGTATAATAGTGTCCGCCAAAACATATATTTTGTTCTTGAGTGAAATTCAATTGCCAAAATAGCAATACCATAAATCTGGTGTCCCAGCACTGGCTGTCAAAGTATAATAGTGTCCGGCCAAAACATATATTTTGTTCTGGGGTAAAATTCAATTGCCAAAATAGCAATACTATAAATCTAGGCATCTCAACTGCGTCCTCCAGGCTGCAAACTACAACTCCCAGTCATGCCCGAACAGCCTACAGGTATCAGCCTACAGCAGGGCATTGTGGGAGTTGTAGTTTTGCAACAGCTAGAGGGCCGCAGTTTGAGGAAGCCTGCCATAAATCTTGAGTCACAGCAGTGGCTGGCAAAGTATAATAGTGTCCGGCAAAACATATATTTTGTTCTGGGGTGAAATTAAATTGCCAAAATAGCAATACGCATATAAAACACTCAATTTATTAGAAATAATGTCCCGTGGGACTAAAAGACACATAAACCTCGAACAGGTAATACGGATCAGTACGGGCCCGGAACCAGTGAACCAAATAAGCTGATTCCCAGGTCCCCGATCCGTCTAAAGTGCTATGAACACCGACCTAGTCACTGGGCATACGGGGTTAATGTTCACCCTCACAATGGCCTATAGACTAGAGTATTGACTCATAGTTGTGGTACAGACTGTAAAGATACAGAGTAACAGTCTCCCACATAAGCAGCACGCAAACCGCCACTGATCACCACACTCGGCGAGGACATGCCATCGCAGACATGAGGGGTCAGAGCGGTACTGACATGCGGCCGCCTATCAATAGACGCGCTCAACGCGTTTCCACAGGACTGAATAATGTCCTGTATCCTCAGGAGCACCATAAGATAAGTCGGTGAATTAACAGAAAGGAGCCGGACACCTTTTGCGTGTCACGGCACCGGCGCTGTGATGGCCGTACGCGGCCGCCAGACTGCCGGGTTTAAAAGCCCTAAGACACACCCACTAGATGTCAGCTGACCGGGCGGGAGGCGGGGCAGCCATAGAAGCAGGGAGAACCACCCACCGTGTCCCGCATCCCGTCCCCTCAATGCCTAGCATTGACAACCTAATTAGAAGTGAGTGTATGATGTACATGGGCATGTTTATCATCGCGGCACAATCCAAAAACAATATCAGGCCGTAGGCACTGGGAAACGAACACAGGGGAGCGTAGCCGAGAAATAAAATGAAACCAGCCAAATACACATAAGGCAGTGTCTTAATGAAAACCATGGCATCAGATAACGAAAATAAGAGCCTCACTGTTGTACCATGACCTGCCACTTATAGATGTATTATATAAAACAGGCATATGAGATAGACTCATTTAAGCCATGCGGTTGGACCGTTTGTAAATCGAACATCCATCTCGCCTCTTTCTGTAATAGGAGGCGATCAATATCACCACCCCGTGGTGATGGCCTCACCGTGTCAATGCCTTGCACAGTGAAGCACCTTCGTTCACCATTGTGGTGGTCATGCATATGTCTCGCCACGGGAGTGTCCTTAGAGTCACGTATGTCCAACAGATGCTCACCTATGCGCCTCCTTAGTTCCCTTTTGTCTTACCCACATATTGGGCCCCACACTGACAGTTGATCAAATAGATCACCCCCACTGTGGTGCACCGGATAAGTGAGCGGATCCGATATTGTTTCCCAGTGGAATGGCTGATAAAGAAGGAGCCCCTTCTGACCAGTTCACACATGAGGCAGGAGCCGCAAGGGAACGTGCCTTGCAAAGAGGGATTCAACCAGGTGGTACTCATAGGTCGTGTGAACATACTGTGGACCAGCCTATCCCGTAGGTTAGCGCCGCGTTTAAACGTAACAGAAGGATAGTCTGGTGCCAACCGTCCGATATCCGGATCTGACTTTAGGATAGGCCAGTGACATTTCAGGATCTCTTTACCTGAATGTGTGCCCTGTCAAAGGTTGCAATGATCCTAGGGAAGGAACCAAAATCCTCCCTTACCTTGGGAACCAGAAGTTCCTCTCGTTTCGCAGACAACGCATGATGATATGCGTCACGTAACACTGTGTGTGGGTATCCTCGATCAGTAAAGCGCACCCTCAGATCTGCTGCCGCTGCTTTAAAATCCCCAAGGTTGGAGCAATTTCTCCTTGCCCGCAGATATTGTCCCTTGGGGATACCTCGACGCAGGGCTATTGGATGACCGCTTCTCCAATCAAGGAGACTATTTGTCGCAGTCTCTTTTCTATAGAGGCTCGTTTTAATATTGCCTTCTATGTCCAACGTGATCGTGACGTCCAAAAAATTAATTGTATCTGCGTGTATCTCATGAGTAAACGAGAGGCCTATGTCATTTACATTCAGTTCGCCAACAAAGGCATCAAAGGCTTCACGTGATCCTCCAAAGAATCAACACGTCGTCGATGTATCTTATCCAAAGTAGCACCGACGACGTGTAATGTTCAAGGCGCTCATCAAAAACGATCTCTCTCTCCCACCAGCCCAGGTAGAGATTAGCGAACGTGGGGGCACAAGGGCTCCCCATCGCAACTCCCCTGAGCTGGTGGAAGAGGCGGCCGCCAAAAGAAACACGTTCCGTGTCAATATAAAGTCCAACAAACGCATGATGAGGCCGTTATGGCGATGACAGTGAGCTCCCCTTTGCTGGAGAAACCCTCCACAGCCCTACACCCCAAGTCATGGGGAATAGAGCTGTAGAGGGCCTCAACATCAAGACTCGCCAGCCATACTCCAGATTCGCATCTGATGCCATCCAATCTCTGGAGGACATCCATGGTATCCCGAGCGTAAGATGGAAGGGATGTCACAAACGGGCGTAGAATCTGATCCACATACTGACTGATGTTTGCAGTCAAGCTCCCCACACCAGAGACTATTGGGCGCCCCTTCAACACTGGACCCTTTTGTGGACCTTTGGAAGGCTGTAAAAGTGGCCATAATCGGAAATTTGGGCAACAAAACTGTCGTTCAGATTTATTAATCAGCCTATCAATTAGAGCTCCATCCAGAATACTTTCAAGCTCGCTCTTAAAAGCTGAGGAGGGGTCAGAGGGCAGACATCTGTATGTGCCTTGGTCGTTAAGGAGGTTTAAACACATCTGATGGTATTTTTCCACATCCATGATAACAATGTTTCCACCCTTATCCGCTGGTTTTATTATGATATTGGAATCATTCACTAGACCGGTCAGTGCCAAACGTTCATCCCTTGTCATATTGTCATTCCCAATGGGAAGTTGTACCAATTTTTTTAGGTCACTAATGACTAGGGTACGGAAGGTGTCTATCGGTGTATTGTCACCCATAGGGGGAAACGCTTTAGAGGGATTTTTTAAAATGGTAAAGGGCCTTCTCCCACACTCACTCCTCCCTCGTCTGACAACCCCGCCAGGAGCTGAACATCAGCCAGCTGTTCAGGATCGATGCCCAGCTCCTGGCAGGTGCGTCTATCATGGAGCATGAAGTATTTCCTCCATTTTAATTTGCGCACATACAGTTCTAAGTCCTTGACCCACCCAAACAGATTAAATTTCTGTGATGGTACGAACGACAGTCCTTTATTCAGGACACACATCTCTGTAGCTGTTAATGGGCGGTCAGAAAAATTCATAACACGTAGATCAGTATTGGGGGATTTTACTGTGGTTTTTTGTTCCGCAGCAGATAATCCGAAATGGTGGGGGCTTGATCTAAAAAACCCCTGCCTCCTCCTCTCCTTCCACCTCGGTTACCTCTGCCTCTAAATGTCCCTCCTCTTCCCCTTGTAGAAGTCCCACCGAAGGTGCCTCTACCTCTATCTGAGTTTGCTCTAAAGTGACTGTCAGTATCACTCTCAGAGGATGAAGCTTCTGTCTCAGTTTCTGGGGCTGTAGGGCGATTTGTCCCAAACCCAAACAAATTCCTTAAGACACTGCCTTATGTGTATTTGGTTGGTTTCATTTTATTTCTCGGCTACGCTCCCCTGTGTTCGTTTCCCAGTGCTTACGGCCTGATATTGTTTTCGGATTGTGCCGCGATGATAAACATGCCCATGTACATCATACACTCACTTCTAATTAGGTTGTCAATGCTAGGCATTGAGGGGATGGGATGCGGGACACGGTGGGTGGTTCTCCCTGCTTCTATGGCTGCCCCGCCTCCCGCCCGGTCAGCTGACATCTAGTGGGTGTGTCTTAGGGCTTTTAAACCCGGCAGTCTGGCGGCCGCGTACGGCCATCACAGCGCCGGTGCCGTGATACGCAAAGGTGTCCGGCTCCTTTCTGTTAATTCACCGACTTATCTTATGGTGCTCCTGAGGATACAGGACATTATTCAGTCCTGTGGAAACGCGTTGAGCGCGTCTATTGATAGGCGGCCGCATGTCAGTACCGCTCTGACCCCTCATGTCTGCGATGGCATGTCCTCGCCGAGTGTGGTGATCAGTGGCGGTTTGCGTGCTGCTTATGTGGGAGACTGTTACTCTGTATCTTTACAGTCTGTACCACAACTATGAGTCAATACTCTAGTCTATAGGCCATTGTGAGGGTGAACATTAACCCCGTATGCCCAGTGACTAGGTCGGTGTTCATAGCACTTTAGACGGATCGGGGACCTGGGAATCAGCTTATTTGGTTCACTGGTTCCGGGCCCGTACTGATCCGTATTACCTGTTCGAGGTTTATGTGTCTTTTAGTCCCACGGGACATTATTTCTAATAAATTGAGTGTTTTATATGCGTCTTTTGCAGGTAGTTATATATATTATTGAGGTCAGACGTACTAATTATACATCTATTTTTGGAGTGATCCAAAATAGCAATACCCCAAATCTGGTGTTCCAGCAGTTGCAGGCCTTGTTTAAATCTGTCCGTAACAGGGTATATTTTGTTCTGGGGTGAAATTCAATTGCCAAAATAGCAATACCATATATCAGTGGTTTCAGCTGTGGCTGGCCAAGTTTCATAGTGTCCTGCAAAGGATATATTTTGTTCTGGGGTGAAATTCAACTGCCAAAATAGCAATACCATAAATCTGGTGTCCCAGCAGTGGCTGGCAAAGTATAATAGTGTCCGGCAAAACATATATTTTGTTCTGGGGTGAAATTAAATTGCAAAAATAGCAATACCCTGAATCTGGTGTTTCACCAGTTGCAGGCATTGTTTAAATCTGTCCGTAACAGGGTGTATTTTGTTCTGGGGTGAAATTCAATTGCCAAAATAGCAATACCATAAATCAGTGGTTTCAGCTGTGGCTGGCCAACTTTCATAGTGTCCTGCAAAGAATATATTTTGTTCTGGGGTGAAGTTTAATTGCCAAAATAGCAATACCTTGAATCTGGTGTTCTAGCAGTTGCAGGCCTAGTTTAAATCTGTCCGTAACAGGGTATATTTTTTCTGGGGTTAAATTCAATTGCCAAAATAGCAATACCATAAATCAGTGGTTTCAGCTGTGGCTGGCCAAGTTTCATAGTGTCCGGCAACGGATATATTTTGTTCTGGGGTGAAACTCACTTGCCAATATAGCAATACCCTGAATCTGGTGTTCCAGCTGTTGCAGGCTAAGTGCTAATCTGTCCGTAAAAGGGTATATTACACTGAAGGTGTATATACAGGTGCTGAGAGGGTCATCCTCAATAACTTCACACGCTACCGTGCATCTCCCATTGTATTTCTGTCCGTTAAAGGGTATATTACACAAAGTGTTGAAATACAATTGCTGAAGGCATAATCCTACATATTTTTTCACACGCTACTGTGCATCTCCAAGTGTAAATCTGTCCATAAAAGGATACCTTTCATCCAGGGCCTAAATACTAGCCCTACAATAGATATTCCCCTAAATCAGTGGTTACTGCTGTGCCTAAATTAGTGTAATACGGTACATAAATAAATAGGCAGATAGTGTTAGGTACCTGTAAAAAAGGCCTGAATTTGAAATCAATTCATTGGGCCAAATACTTTTTTTCTTACTGTGGTGCTTGGGAAACGGTAACAATGTGAAAAACATCTAGTAAGGGACGTAGACGCAGTCGTGGTGGTATTAGTGGACCCTCTGGTGCTGGGAGAGGACGTGGCCATTCTGCCACAGCCACACGTCCTAGCGAACCAACTACCTCAGGTTCCAGTACCCGCCAGAATTTACAGCGATATTTGGTGGGGCCCAATGCCGTTCCAAGGATGGTAAGGCCTGAGCAGGTACAGGCGCTAGTCAATTGGGTGGCCGACAGTGGATCCAGCACGTTCACAACATTATCTCACACCCAGTCTTCTGCAGAAAGCGCATAGGTGGAGCCTGAAAACCAAGCCCATCAGTCTGTCACATCACCCCCATGTATATCAGGGAAACTGTCTGAGCCTCAAGTTATGCAGCAGTCTCTTATGCTGTTTGAAGACTCTGCTGGCAGGGTTTCCCAAGGGAATCCACCTAGCCCTTCCCCAATGGTGGAAGACATAGAATGCACTGATGCACAACCACTGATGTTTCCTGATGATGAGGACATGGGAATACCACCTCATCGGAGTCCACACGTCTCTGATGATGACGAAACATCAGTGCCAACTGCTGCGTCTTTCTGCAGTGTGCAGACCGAACAGGAGGTCAGGAGGAAGACTGTGTGGAAGACGATGCAGGGGACGATGAGGTCCTAGACCCCACATGGAATGAAGGTCGTGCCACTGACTTTCATAGTTCAGAGGAAGAGGCAGTGGTGAGACTGAGCCAACAGCGTAGCAAAAGAGGGCGCAGGGGGCAAAAGCAGAACAGCCGCTGCCAAGAGAGTTCGCCTGCTACAAGCCACCGCCACAAGGGACCGTGCACCCAAAAGGCAGCTTCAAGGAGTTCCCTGGCATGGCACTTATTTAAACAATGTGCTGACGACAGGGCCCGAGTGGTTTGCATGCTGTGCCATCAGAGCCTGAAGTGAGACATTAACGTTCTGAAACTTAGCACAACCTGCATGACCAGGCATCTACATGCAAAGCATGAACTGCAGTGGAGTAAACACCTTAAAAGCAAGGAACTCACTCAGGCTCCCCCTGCTCCCTCTTCTGCTGCTGCCTCAGCCTCTTCCTCCGCCTCGGGAGGAATGTTGGTACCTGCCGCCCACCAAACAGAGGATGTGCCACCGACAACACCACCTGCGTCACCAAGCATCTCCATCATGTCACACGGCAGCGTTCAGCTCTCCATCTCACAAACCTTGGAGAGAAAGCGTAAATTCCCACCTAGCCACCCTCAAACCCTGGGCCTGAATGCCAGCATTTCTAAACTCCTGGCCTTTGAATGCCATGGCTGTCCCACAGTATGTTGTTCCCAGCCGCCACTACTTCTAGAAGACAGCCGTGCCTTCCCTGCACAACCAAGTATCCGATAAAATCAAGTGTGCACTGCGCAACGCCATCTGTGGCGAGGTCCACCTAACCGCAGATACGTGGACCAGTAAGCACGGCCAGGGACGCTATATCTCCCTAACTGCACACTGGGTAAATGTAGTGGCGGCTGGGCCCCAGATGGAGAGTTCCTTGGCGCACGTCCTTCCGCCGCCAAGGATCGCAGGGCATCATTCTTTGCCTCCTGTAGCCTCCTCCTCCTACTCGGCTTCCTCCTCCTCTGCTTCCACCAGCTCATCCAGTCAGCCACACACCTTCACCACCAACTTCAGCACAGCCCGGGTAAACGTCAGCAGGCCATTCTGAAACTCATATGTTTGGGGGACAGGCCCCACACCGCGCAGGAGTTGTGGCGGGGTATTGAACAACAGACCGACCAGTGGTTTCTGCCGGTGGGCCTCAAGCCCGGCCTGGTGGTGTGCGATAATGGGCGAAATCTCGTCGCAGCTCTGGGACTAGCCGGTTTGACGCACATCCCTTGCCTGGCGCATGTGCTGAATTTGGTGGTGCAGAAGTTGATTCACAACTACCCCGACATGTCAGAGCTGCTGCATAAAGTGCGGGCTGTCTGTGCGCTCTTCCGGCGTTCACATCCTGCCGCTGCTCGCCTGTCTGCTCTACAGCGGAACTTCGGCCTTCCCGCTCACTGCCTCATATGCGACGTGCCCAGCCGGGTGAAACTCCACCTTGCACATGCTGGAGAGACTGTGCGAGCAGCAGCAGGCCATAGTGGAGTTTCAGCTGCAGCACGCACGTGTCAGTCGCACTGCGGAACAGCACCACTTCACCACCAATGATTGGGCCTCCATGTGAGACCTGTGTGCCCTGTTGCGCTGTTTTGAGTACTCCACCAACATGGCCAGTGGCGATGACACCGTTATCAGCGTTACAATACCACTTCTATGTCTCCATGAGAAAATGCTTAGGGCGATGATGGAAGAGGAGGTGGCCCAGGAGGAGGAGGAGGATGAGGGGTCATTTTTAGCACTTTCAGGCCAGTCTGTTAGAAGTGGCTCAGAGGGAGTTTTTTTGCAACAGCAGAGGCCAGGTACAAATGTGGCCAGCCAGGGCCCATTACTGGAGGACGAGGAGGATGAGGAGGAGGTGGAGGAGGATGAGGATGAAGAAGGTTCACAGCGGGGTGGCACCCGACACAGCTCAGGCCCATCACTGGTGCGTGGCTGGGGGGATACGGAGGACGATGACGATACGCCTCCCACAGAGGACAGCTTGTCCTTACGACAATGTGGGCAACTCTGCGCAATGACAGCAGAGTTGCCCACATTTTAACGTGTGCGGACTACTGGGTTGCCACCCTGCTGGATCCCCGGTACAAAGACAATGTGCCCACCTTACTTCCTGCACTGGAGCGTGATAGGAAGATGCGCGAGTACAAGCGCACGCTGGTAGACGCGCTCCTGAGAGCATTCCCAAATGTCACAGGGGAACAGGTGGAAGCCCCAGGAGAAGGCAGAGGAGGAGCAAGAGGTCGCCAAAGCAGCTGTGTCACGGCCAGCTCCTCTGAGGGCAGGGTTAGCATGGCAGAAATGTGGAAAAGTTTTGTCTCCACGCCACAGCTAACTGCACCACCACCTGATACGGAATGGCAGCATTTCACTAACATGGTTGAACAGTACGTCTGCACACCCCTCCACGTACTGACTGATGGTTCAGCCCCATTCAACTTCTGGGTCTCCAAATTGTCCACGTGGCCAGAGTTAGCATTTTATGCCTTGGAGGTGCTGGCCTGCCCGGCGGCCAGCGTTTTGTCTGAACGTGTATTCAGCACAGCAGGGGGCATCACTACTGAAAAACGCAGCCGCCTGTCCACAGCCAACGTGATTATTGAATCCTCATTTTTTTAACTTTACCATGATCTTGAGGTGCAACTCAAAGTTGAATGAACCTCTCCTCAATCTTGGCACCGGGGCCTAAATAACTGAAAGTGGCCTGTTACAATAGTGGGTTAAATGAAGCCTGAACCTCTGCCATGCGACCTCTCTCCTCTGTCTGGGTGCTGTTGCCTAAATAACTGAAAATGGCCTTCTTCAGTTGTGGGTGATATGACGTATGATTCCTTGCTGTGGGACCTCTCTCCTCTGTCTGGGTGCTGGGGCCGAAATAACAGAAAGTGACCTCCATTGGTGGGTGACTTAAAACCTAATTCTCTGCTATGGGACCTCTCTCCAATTGATATTGGTTAATTTTTATTTATTTTATGTCATTTTTAATTCATTTCCCTATCCACATATGTTTGCAGGGCATTTACCTACATTTTGCTGCCTTTTGCAGTCCTTTCCTGGACTATTTTACAGCCTTTTTATTTCGGGTCCCCATTGACTTCAATGGGGTTCGGGTTCGGGGTGAAGTTCGGGTCGAGTTCGGATCCCGAACCCGAACATTTTCGGGAAGTTCAGCCTAACTTCTCGAACCCGAACATCCAGGTGTTCGCTCAACTCTACTCCTAATAAATGTGTCCTGTCTTATGCTGTTAATGCACCAGAGCCAGGAGATCGAGTTGATTTCTAGTTTAATGTGCCCCAGTTTTCTGGCACACACATTAAAGGGAACCTGTCATCAACTTTATGCTGCCCATACTAGCAACAGCATAAAGTAGAGACAGGTGAGTTGATATCAGCGGTCTATCATTTATAAGTTAAAAGTAAATGATTGCCGAGAACCAACATCACGATCATTGCAGACTAAGCCTGGAAAAGAGTCACGGCCACCTGAGAAGAGTTATGGTTATTCATGAAATCCTGCTCTCCCTGTCCATCTGCTGATGACTGACAGCCTTCTACCTAGTTTTCTCCATTTCTCTCTAGAAAAAAATGTCAATCAGCAGATGGACGGGAGAGCAGGACATTATGAATAACCATGACTCTTCTCAGGTAGATTTAACTCTTTTCAAGACCTGTGCTAAAATGATTATGATGCTGGTTCTCAGCGACCACTTACATTTAGGTCATGAGTGACACACCGCTGAAATCAGCACTTCTGTCACTATTTTATGTCTCCCTCAGTGAGGTCAGCATAAAGTTAGTAACAGGCTCCCTTTAAATGAATCTGTCCATGGAGGCCTCATTCTCCTCCTCCCACACTTGTAAAAGTCGAGGGGATGTAGCAAAATGCTAAAATGTCACAAATTGGCATTTGTGACAAAATTGGTAACCAGGAGTGGATCGGGAACTTAAAGTGGCCCTGGATAAAAAAATAAAGTGGCCCCCACGTTGTAGGTTTTGTCCTCATCAGCCAATTGTCTCTAATTAAGATATGGGCTAGGGGGGATTAGGATGTGAGATGCACCAAGCCAGCCCTACCTTCAGCATGCTGCCTGGAATTCCCCTAGTAATGACCCCTATGGTGCTCCATTAAAATGCCCCCCAAGTGGCCAAGGAAAGAAGAAAAAATGAAATATGAGTGCTGTTTCAAGTTGACATATCTGATATAGACCTTTTCCAGCATGCAGCCTCAGATGCCTGTGTCCCTACGCCATTGTATGCCTCCACACAGTATTGAACTGTATCACCATTCTGAATACATCCTTACAATTGAATTCTGCAGCCACTGGCCAGATACCTGAGCACCTGGTGCTTCCAGTGTTAATTACTACTGAGAACATCAGATCATTAACATGGCAGTAAGGAGGGCTTGGGTGGCTACTTAGGCAATGGCCCACCAGGAAATTTCCCTGTAAGGTCTATGGCTGATCCACCCGTCTGCAACTTTTCTACGCTAGAAAACTGGTGAATCCCAATGTATTCTTATATACTGCAACCATACACCAAATAATTCTGGCTTTACATAACCATGGGGATATAAAATGTACTTGCTGGCAGGAAAGCAATGCAGTGAAATATAACATGATACAGTGGGTAAATCATCCTGATATTTTAAGAGTAATAGCAATTGTCAATAGTTTAATCAATAAAATGTAAATTAACATGTATGAGTATATGATAAATCTTTGCCCCATCAGTCATACTTCAGTCAGCAGATGTATTTAAATTGTAACTTTTATTGAATTTGCAATTACAGTTCTCCAGTCCTAAGTGATCACTGTATCTGGGAAGTAAATATTTTATTAGCTTGGGAAGATGTACAATGTTTCATTGTTGCCTAGGTTAGAATTGTATAACCATCAGAGCCGGGAAGTGTAATACATCATTTAGTTGTGCTTAAACCGACCTTTTACTTTATAGCCACTTGACTCTTAGTACTTAGTGTTCTTCACTCAAACACCATCATTTAATGGGAAGAAAGAGAAACTATTAAAATGTGGTCACAAATATCCCAGTCTTTCTGATTTTTTACATTGTTATTTTTATGTGAAACTAACATAATACACAGAGTAAAACATGCAGTTATTCCGAAGTGTGCTGCATTAGTTAAAATGCATGTGCAATGCTGGGTAGAACAGTGCTATTATAAATGGTGCACCATTCACAGCACTGCTCATAAGTGTACATATAGCTAACATGCATGCATCTGTTACTTTTCTAATAGGTATCTTGCTTGCACAGGAGTGTTTTGGGCTTTCTTGTTCATCTGCACTACCAGAAGTGAGGTACTTAGCCTCTTACAGTATTAAACGGGCTTTTCATTGTATGTATGAAAGTATGTTTTCAATGAACTGTCTTCATTATTTAATCCCTTAAGGACACAGGTTTTTTTCATTTTTGCATTTTCATTTTGCACTCCCTGCCTTCCGAGAGCCATAACTTTTTTTATTTTTCCGTTCACATAGCCATATGAGGACCTGTTTTTTGCAGGACAAGTTGACCCACTGGTGAATCTGATGGTGGAGCAGACGAATCTGTATGCCCAACAGTTCGTCGCTCAGCACCCAGGCTTCTTTTTGGCTAGACCCGGTGGCTGGACGCCAGTCAGTGCAGCCGAGATGAGGACGTTTTGGGGCCTCGTGCTGCACATGGGTCTAGTGCAAAAACCCAGTGTCAGGCATTACTGGAGTGGGGACGTCCTCTATCAGACCCCACTGTATAGTATGGCCATGACGCGTCCCAGATTCGAGGCCATCCGGAAATGCCTGCATTATGCAGATAATGCAGCATGTCCCCCCCAAGGTGATCCTGCCTATGACCGGCTGTATAAGATACGGCCGATCATCGATCATTTCGGGGCCAAGTTTGCACAGGCCTACGTACCTGGAAGGGAGGTCGCGGTTGATGAGTCTCTCGTTGCTTTCAAGGGGAGACTCAGTTTCCGCCAATACATTCCCACTAAGCGAGCGAGGTATGGCGTGAAAATGTACAAAATTTGTGAGAGTACCTCAGGGTACACTTACAAATTTTGTGTTTACGAGGGACGAGATTCCCGTATTCAACCCCCAGAATGTTCCCCCCCCCTTGTGCACCCACTGCTGGATAAGGGTTACCACCTGTACGTGGATAACTTTTATACCAGTATTCCCTTGTTCAGGTCCCTTGCCGCCAGATCCACGTTCGCTTGTGGGACCGTGCGGAAAAATCAGCGCGGCCTCCCTACCTCCCTACCTCCCTCCTCCAGGTACCTATCCCCAGGGGTGAGACCCGTGCCCTTACTAGCGACAACCTGTTGTTGGTCAGGTATAAGGACAAGAGGGATGTCCTTATCCTGACCACAATCCATGGTAACGGCACCACCCCAGTCTCTGTGCGAGGTACCACGGCAACGGTCCTCAAGCCCGATTGTATCGTTGACTACAATCGGTATATGGGAGGAGTTGATCTATCTGATCAAGTCCTCAAACCATATAATGCCATGCGGAAAACCCGGGCATGGTACAAAAAGGTTGCGGTCTACATGGTACAGGTTGCCATGTACAACGCTTTTGTACTATCTCGAAGCGCTGGCAGCACAGAGACTTTCCTCCAGTTCTATGAGGCAGTCCTCAAGGACCTGATCTTTTCAGACCAGGAAAGAGCAGGTCGGAGTACCTCGGGAATTGGAGGGGCCCGGATCGTCCCTGGCCAACATTTTCCAGGTGTGGTCCCCCATACTGGAAAGAAGGGATGAACCCAAAAAAGATGCAGAGTGTGTCACAGGAGGGGGATACGGAAAGACACCACCACTCAGTGTGACACTTGCCCCGATCATCTGGGCCTCTGCGTTATCAATTGCTTCAGGGAGTATCACACTTCCATGGAGTACTAAATTTTTATAATTCTCGACAGTCCCCTAGAGAACATAAAAAACTATGGCTCTCAGACTTTGGAGACACTAGAACAAATTTTTTTCACAAAAATATTAGTTTTAGTGCAGGCATCCTCAAACTGCGGCCCTCCAGATGTTGTAAAACTAAAACTTCCAGCATGCCCAGACAACCTACAGTGGGAATTGTATTTTTACAACATCTGGAGGGCCGGAGTTTGAGGATGCCTGCTTAGTGTCTCCAAAGTATGAGAGCCATAAATATTGGGCATCGCCGCGTACGTATAAAAAACTTGTCTATAAATATACCCCATAAACTAGCCCTTCGATAAATGCCGTCCAAAAAAATCTAATAAAAACTATGTAAAAAAAGCCATTTTTATTTTCACCTTGGATCCCAAAAAGTGTAATAAAAAGCCATTAAAAAGTCATATGCACCCCCAAATAGTGCCAATCAAACCGCCATCTCATCCCGCAAAAAATGAGCCCCTAAATTAGATAGTCGCCCAACCAAAAAAAATAAAAATTTAGCTCCCAGGCTATGGAGATACTAAAATATTTTTTTGTTCCTCAAATGATGATATAGTATAATTTGTTTAGATTTTACATGAAGTAGACATATTAGGTATCGCCGTGTCCGTAACAATCTGCCCTATAAAAATAACATTTAACCCAACCCCCCCCCGGATGAACAGGGTTAAAAAATTAAATAAAAACTGTGTAAAAAAAAAGCCATTTTTTGTCACCTAACATCAAAAAAGTGTTATAGCGAGCGATCAAAAAGTCATATGCACCCCCAAATAGTGCCAATAAAACCGCCATCTCATCCCGCAAAAAATGAGCCCCTATATTAGACAGTCACCCAACCCAAAAAAAAAATGTAGCTCCCAGGATATTGAGATAATTAATTTGTGTTCCTCAACTGATAATATAGTGTAAAATCTAAACAAATTATAAAAAGTAGACATATTAGGTATCTCCACGTCCGTAACAATCTGCCCTATAAAAATAACATTTAACCCAACCCCCCCGGATGAACAGCATAAAAAAAAAAAAAAAAGTGTAAAAACAGAATTTTTTGGGCAAAATTTCCATTTCAATCCATTTTTACGGTAATAAAGCAAGGGTTAACAGCCAAACAAAACTAAAAATTTATTGCCCTGATTCTATAGTTTGCAGAAACACCCCATATGTGGTCGTAAATGGATATATAGCCACAAGGCAGGGCATAGAACGAAGGGAACGCCATATGGTTTCTTGAAGGCAGATTTTGATGGATTGGTTTATTTACACCATGTCCCATTAGAAGCTCCCCCTGATGTAGCCTAGACTAGAAACTCCAAAAAAGTGACCCCATATAAGAAACTACACCCATCAAGGTATTAAAAAAATACTTTACAAACTGTATTAACCCTTTAGGTGTTCCACAAAACTTAATGGCGAATGTAGAAACAATTTTAAAATTACAATTTTTTGTTATCTTTCCTCAAAAAAGTGTAATATAGAGCAACCAAAAATTATATTTATCCTAAAATAGTACCAAAACAACAACCACCATATCCTGTAGTTTCCTAGATGGGGTCACTTTTATGGAGTTTCTACTCAAGGGGTGTAGCAGGGGGCTTGAAAGGGTACATGGTGTGAATAAACCAGTCCTGCAAAATCTGCCTTTGGCAGTTAACCCATTTTATCCAGTAATAAAGTAAGGGTTAAAATGGAAAATTTTCCCAAAAATTGAAATTCCGAAATGGTTTCTCCATCTGCCATTAACTCTAGTGGAACACCTAAAGGGTTAACAAAGTTTGTAAACCCAGTTTTGAATACCTTGAGGGGTGTACTTTCTTAGATGGAGTCCCTTTTTTGGAATTTCTATTCTAGGGGTGCAACAGGGGGCTTGAAATAGGACATGGTATAAACAAAACCAGTCCCATAAAATCTGCCTTGCAAAACCCATATGGCGTTCCCCTCCTTCTATGTCCTACCGTTTGGCCAAACAGTAGTTTAGGACCACATATGGGGTGTTTCTGCAAACTACAGAATCAGGGCAACCCATATTAAGTCTTGTTTGGCAGTTAACCCCTACTTTATTACTTGAAAAAATTGATTAAAATGGAAATTTTTCTCAAAAATTGAAATTCTGAAATTGTTTCTCCATCTGCCATTAACTCTAGTGGAACACCTAAAGGGTTAACAAAGTTTGTAAACCCAGTTTTGAATACCTTGAGGGTGTACTTTCTTAGATGGAGTCACTTTTTGGAATTTCTATTCTAGGGGAGTGACTTTTTGGAATTTCATTCAGGTGCAACAGGGGCTTGAAATGGGACATGGTATAAACAAAACCAGTCCCGCAAAATCTGCCTTGCAAAACCCATATGGCGTTCCCCTCCTTCTATGTCCTACCGTTTGGCCAAACAGTAGTTTAGGACCACATATGGGGTGTTTCTGCAAACTACAGAATCAGGGCAACCCATATTGAGTCTTGTTTGGCTGTTAACCCTTGCTTTGTTCCTGGAAAACATGGATTATATTGGAAAATTTTCCCAAAAATTGAATTTCTTAAATTTTATGTCCATTTGCCATTAACTCTAGTGGAACACCTAAAGGGTTAACAAAGTTTTTAAAATCAGTTTTGAATACCTTAAGGGGTGTAGTTTCTAGAATGGGGTCATTTTTGGGTGGTTTTTATTATGTAAGCCTCACAAAGTGACTTCAGACCTGGACTGGTCCCTAAAAAGTGGGATTTGGAAAATTTCTGAAAAATTTCAAAATTTGCTTCTAAACTTCTAAGCTATGTAACATCAAAAAATAAAATGGCATTCCCAATATGCTCCAAAAATGAAGTAGACATATGGGGAATGTGAAGTAATAACGATTTTTGGGGGTATTACTACGTATTAGAGAAGTAGAGAAAATGAAACTTTGAAATGCGCACAGGTTGGTTTCGCCTACTCTAAGTAATTTAATATGCTATGACTGTCCTTCTATACCCTATAGGGTTTGCACATCTATAATGACCTCATCATATGTGCCCCCTGAGAGTAATTTACCTATTTTAAAACTAGTGTTGCTCTAACATATACTACCTACCTTTGTGGTATGGTGCCATATTTAAGAATGCACGCATATTTTGAGTGCGCGGTACATATGGACTATGGCACATTCCCACTTGGTCAGCGTGACCAGTTTTGGGTTCTATGCGGGCATCAAAGCCCTAGCCATCGGGAAGTCTAAGTGCGTGCGCACATTCTTAGTGCGCAGCGCATGTGCATTACAGTACATCTCTGACTAGGTCAAAATGACTAAGTCCAGACGCATCTAGTCTTTGCGCAGACATTTGAGCCCGAGTTATCTGGCTGTCTATACACTAAGATCTGGCGCATCGTAGTGTGCGCAAGTCATGCGCAGTACAGATGTCTAGTATCGGAATGAACACTATCTTCTCGCGCAGGAGTTGATGCGCAGGTCGTCATCGCGCTACCTATCGCGCTATTGGTGGCTGTCCCTGAGGCATCATGGGTACCTCTGTTTATTGGTGGCTAGTTATGATTGACACTAGTTAGGCACCTCTCACGGACTGGGCTTGACATAGCCCCTAATTGAGTGGTTGGAAGGCAGTCTACGTCACTTCAGGAGGTTTTATAAACTCCAGTAACGGCGATTATTCATCACTGCCCGTTTTTCCCCTGAAGAAGCCAGGTCACTGGCGAAACATGTCGGGGGGCAGTTAGCTTTATTTTAATCTCTGCTGTGCTACAGTGCGAAAATAATAACTCCAAGTCCGGCTGGACTGGTTTACAGTACTTATAGTAGTTATCATCTACACTATAGGAGCTTAGGGCTGTGGTGTCAAATCGGGAGCTGTTGCTCCGATCAACTGCTAGGTGAATTGATATATTATACAGCGTTAATTTTCCAGGAGCGGACGCTCTCTGTGATACATTTACCATCGTGCATGAACTACACGCAGCATTGTCACCCCACTCTAAGCTCCTGTATTTGGGACTCACGGGTAGCAGTGCACAGCCCCGTGTTTCCCATAGATCTCTTTCCTTTTTTCCTCTTTTCCGCAGTAGGCATCGCAGCGTTTTTAATATATAACAATTGGGTTTCTTATTGATACATTTATTACAATAAAAGTTATGTTTTAATACCCAAGTTAAATAAAGGGATTAGTGCCTTGTGGCAATTGTATATGTTTAATTAATTACCCTTCTTGGGTTAGGTCCCTGTTTGTTGGTAATGAAGTACTATATGTGACGAAAAAACAATCTCAGAACGGCCTGGGTAAGTAAAGGCATTTTAAAGTTATTCCACATAAAGTGACACTGGTCAGATTTTCAAAAAATGGCCAAGTCCTAAGGGTGAAATAGGGCTGAGTCCCTAGGTTAACCCTTATAACTTTTTAGTTTTGTGTACGGAGTTGTATGGGGGCTTATTTTTTGAGGGACAATCTGAACTTTTAAGTGATACCATTATAGGGTGTGTATAGCTTTTTGATCACTTTTTATTTCCTTTTTTTGGAGGAAATGAAACGTCCAAAAACGGCGAATCGGACATTTGGACCCTTTTTTTCATTTTTCTGTTTACCGAATATATTTATATTATGGGTGTTTTCACACATTGCGACACCCATGATGTGTATTTTTTTTTAAATTTTATTCTTTTATTTTATTTTTGGGAAAAGGGGGGTCTGAATTTTTAGTTTTTTTTTCTTCTTCTTTTTATATTTTTTATTTTTTTAACACTTTTTTTTATATAGCTCCCATAGGAAACTATATAAGTCAGTCATCTGATTGCTTCTATCATAAACTCCAATACACTTGTATTGGAGTCTATGATGATTTTACTACTTTCCTATGGAGCCCTATTACTAACAAGGGCGCCATCTTTAGAGACAGGACACAGGACGTACGGGTACGTCCTGTGTCCTTAAGAGGTTAAACACATCTATATTTAAATCGGTTATTTGAGCCCCAGAAGGCCTTTAGAACCAAGACATTTTGGGTCTTAAAGATCACAAATTTCTTAGTTTTCTCAGTTTTCTGGAATTAGTCATTTATAATGTTTATTATAATTTGCTCCAACATAGTTTTATCTGGTCTTTCTGTGCATGCACTTTTTATGCTATTTTGCAGCACATGAATATTATACTTTATAATTTCTTATTTAATTTTAGTAGATAAAGTCCCATTTGTTTATAACTAGTGATGAGTGAATCGAAGTTAACGAAGTGGAATTCGATACGAATTTCAGGAAAAATTTGATTTGCACTGAGGCTGAATTTCCTCAAACTTCGTGATAACGAATCACATTTTTTCCTAAAATCGCTGCTGCACGTGTTAGGACATGGAGTAAATAACTCTGGGAACGAGGGATCACCCACAATGCCATGCATGCAGCCAATCAGCAGCCAGACAGCCCTGTGATGTCACAGCACTATAAATAGCCTCAGCCATCTTGGATTCTGCCATTTTCCAGTGTACTTAGTTCAGGGAGAGACGTCAGCAGGCACTAGGGACAGTGGTAGGAAAGAGTTTATTGTGCTGAAAAATCTATTTGGAAGTTCAGGTAAAGATTATTCAAGCTGTAGGGAAAAGATAGGGAATCATCATCTACACTATACAAGGAGAACAGGGTGCAATAGGAGAGTGCACAGCCTGGGTAATAGGAGTGATTGCTATTACACATTGTAGCACTAATTGGGGATCCAAATTGCAGCTATAGTGCTGCTTTTAGGTTGCTTGCACTATATGATACATTAGTAATTCCAGCAAACCTTGCTTGTGATTGGGGTACAAGTGCTGTGTGATATAGCAATTTATCGGGTGTATTAATAAGAAAGATATGTATGTCCTATTAGCCGTTCTGTCTGATTTTATATTGTTTTACATTTTTTGGGGGTGTAAAAATAGGAAAAAATTAAAATTGCCATTCAGTGGTGAAGTTACATTGTACTACAACCATTTATGGGGTGTATTAATAGGGGGAAAAAAAGGAAAAAATATGTCATAATTGCTGTTCAGCGGTGAAGTTACACATCTGAAATAGACGTTTTTTTAACGTGATTCGCCACAAATAAATTCGGATCAAATCGAATCTTTACGGAAAATTCAGCGAACTGACCTTATAGAATTTTAGAGAAATTCACTCATCTCTATTTCTACCCTTAAATATCCAGTTTTTATTAATATTAATACAGTACCAGTGATGCCAAATGTGTGAGTTAGAATATATTATTTCTTTAGTAAAATGTACCTTGGTAATTTCCTATAACTTACTATCCTTCACAAACAAATAAATCGTTTCAGCTCACCCTTACATGCCACGGCCGTGCATGGACCAGGGAGCAATCTATCCAAAGTGCAGAAATGAAAAAATTCCAGCATTTTTGCATCGTCTTAAAATCCATTAGCCAACCGGAGAGCAAAGTGGTCTACTCGTTTCGATATAGTGTCTTAAACATGACCATTAATAATGATTATGGTCATGATTAAGACACTATGTCAAAAAGCTTATACCGCTTTGCTCTCTGGTCAACTAACAGATTTTAAAAAACTAGGATTTTAACAGTGGCCTGATTGCTGGAATTTTAGCATTTTCGCACTTTGGCTGAATTTACTATCTTTATATACACTGACATATCTTACCATCCACTACAGCTTTGAACGTGAGACTACCATCATTTTATAGACAATCATCTTGGCTATCTCATACATAAATTGGACTTGCAACTATTTATCATTTGTGGTCATGGTTATGGCCGACGATGTTTGATGAACCCTAGGGAGATAAACAGCAAGAACAACCTAACCCAGCTAGACGTATGCTAGCTAACCTAACTTAATGGCTTGAAGTGTGCCCTTAGCCATAGCCATGGGTAGGCCTAAAAAGGGGGCAAAAGCCAAGCGAAGTAGCTTGTAGAAGAAACTCAATGGGATGTGCACACAAATCCCCGACTAACTGCAAGGCATCAGCAATCTTGACCACACGTTCGGGATGTATGAGGCAAAAACATAAGGAGACCTACATCACAGCTTGCAATGACGAAGCAGGAGGCATGATGCTCGATGTTGCAGATACTGCCCCAAAGCAGAATGAAGGACCAGGAATAAGCTGTGGAATGGAGCATGAAATATTAACTGAACCTGGTGAACTGTGGTTCTAGTACTGACAATTACCCTGGCCTCAGGAGTTTGTGGAACCGAAAGAGAAACCTGAGTGCCTAGACTATGCAGGAAGTGAGGTGGCAAAAGAAACCATGGAAGTATGAAGGGAATCATTGAATAGTTCCCCAGACATCATCTATCTGCTTGCCATGGTCCCTGCGTTGTTCTTCTGTGAACCCCTGAGAATTAGTTTAATGCTGAGATGGGAAGACCGACCTGGTATCTGAATCTACCATGAGGAAATGGTCGATTCGATGTGTTGTAGAGTCTGGGGTTAGTATGGCAAGAAGCTAGGAAGACATAGTATGGATCCTGTCTATGCCCTCCCATAAGTGAGGAAATACAAAAATTTGCGACAAAGCTACGGGCAAAACAAATTCCTAGATGTAGTAAAAAACAAAAAGACTTTTTATGGGAACTTGGGTGACGAGATACTGTATGTTCGACTACGAACAGGGACTGAAATGCTAGAGGGAATTACCCTACTTGTTCTTCCTCCGGCATGACCTGCACAAACTCTGCAGTTGTGATAGCTGCCCTCAGAGGGAGAGGAACGGCCATGAGGAGTGAACAGCAGAGGAAGCAGCGCAGCAATGAGGAGCGAACCGGAAGAGAAGCCGTATGGAAAACCACTGTCCAACGGAGGGAGCCGTATGGTGGAGAAGACTGACCAGTAGAGGGAGCAATGCTGTAATGACCAATAACCAGCAGAGGAAGCATGTCCAACTGTCCAGCGGATGGAGCCGTGCAGAAAAAAAGACTTTCCAGCAGAGGGAGCCATGCGATAAGACCGGTGTAGTGACAGAGGGAGCAGGACAACGGAGAGGAGAGACCAGCAGGGGGGGGGGATGAAAGGAAAGTCCAGTAGAAAAGCTATGCGACAATGAGGGTAGACCAGCCAAAGAAATGAGGACTGTGCGGCAGAATGAAGCAGTGTGATAATAAATCATGTCTAGCCGAGAAGACTAGCAGTGATGAAGAGTGAAATCAAGAGGATTGTCCAGCGGTACGGTGATACGGACACGGGAGCCTGAATCGAGCAGAAGAGAATATGAATGCATATGAACATACTGTACTTGAATTAGCAGACAACAGGAAATGATGACTATAACATGTGGCCTCAATAACATGCTGGCAATTGAACAGTGGGCCTGGCTAACATGGCAGGCGGAACCTAACTGAACCTAGGTGGCCCGAATACCGTGACAGGCGAATAGTTGGAAAATGTGACCTAACCAACATAGGTGACCCTAAAGACTTGAGCTCCAGTAATTGAAGTGAGATCCTGGAGCATGGGTGGGGCTCACAGCCTTCTCCCTCCTCCCATTGCAGGCATGGTTACATGCTGGAGGTAACTGAGGAGTCTGCTGCGAGTCGGCCTAATACATTCCTGTAATTTTGCCCACTGGCCCCTGGTATTGCCCATATGGCACAGGTAGGTGAGTGTTAGGTCCCGAGCTACTTGAGAAACCTTGGCGTGTTGCTCGGGCGTAAGACATGTCCTCTCAATTTTAACATCAGTTTGAGGGCTTAAGACTGCAGTGTGCACCTGTTTTGTCATTTGTTATTGCTATATTGTTATATTACTTATTACATCCACACAATTGCCATCTTGTGTAGGATGTCTATTGTGGTACTTGTGGTCCGCTGCGGGCATCCTCCACCGTATGCATTTTTCCTGGGGATCGCCATTAGCAATGGGCCACAAGTGCAGGATCTGCTCCCCTGTATATATATATGCACAACTGCATTTTTGGGTTGAGCACATCCTGCTTCATGCCACCTTTCAGTTGGTTCATGTATATATAATTGTTTGGAGGTCTATAAACTCCCATGTAAATGTAGCCTGTTTTCCATCCACAGGCTATATTTAGGTGCACCTGTGAGGCCTGGGCCATATCAGCCAGTCTTGGGTGGGGCTCACAGCCTTCTCCCTCCTCCCATTGCAGGCATGGTTACATGCTGGAGGTAACTGAGGAGTCTGCTGCGAGTCGGCCTAATACATTCCTGTAATTTTGCCCACTGGCGCCTGTTATTGCCCATATGGCACAGGTAGGTGAGTGTTAGGTCCCGAGCTACTTGAGAAACCTTGGCGTGGTGCTCGGGCTTAAGACATGTCCTCCACTGCAGGACATGTTGACTAATCTCTTAATTTTAACATCAGTTTGAGGGCTTAGTAAGACCGCAGTGTGCACCTGTTTTGTCATTTGTTATTGCTATATTGTTATATTACTTATTACATCCACACAATTGCCATCTTGTGTAGGATGTCTATTGTGGTACTTGTGGTCCGTTGCGGGCATCCTCCACCGTATGCATTTTTGCTGGGGATCGCCATTAGCAACGGGCCACAAGTGCAGGATCTGCTCCCCTGTATATATATGCACAACTGCATTTTTGGGTTGAGCACATCCTGCTTCATGCCACCTTTCAGTTGGTTCGTGATCCTGGAGCATGGCAGACAATGGACATTAATAAAAGTGTAACACCTAAAGAACATAATGTAGCAGGAAACTTAGGCGAGTAAAAAGTGAGCCTGACTGAACACCGCAGGCGACAGAGTTTAGTTTAAAAACATGGGCCGTATGCAGGTGATCAGGGAAGCAGATATGAATGTGAGACATTCAGGCCCAATCAGCCTGGAAGCATGGATGGTCAACCAACCAGGCAATCAGCCAGGCAGGACTGAAAACAAGTCATCGGTCCCCCGAAGCCATGGGACCGAAGCGGTCGTCGGTTCTACGAAGCCATTTGGCCGAAGCGGCCGTCGGTTCCCCGAAGCCAAAGCGGTCGTCGGTCCCCTGAAGCCATGGGGCCAAAGTGGTCGTCGGTCCCCCAAAGTCATTGGGGCCAAAGCTGTCATCGGTCTCACAGAAGCCATGGGGCCAAAGAGGTCGTCGGGCCCCAGAATCCATGCGGCCCAAGGGGTTATTGGGCATCAGAAGCCATGGGGCCAAAGCGGTCATCGGTCTCCCAGAAGCCATGGGGCCAAAGAGGTCGTCGGGCCCCAGAATCCATGCAGCCCAAAGGGGCATCGGGCATCAGAAGCCATGGGGCCAAAGCGGTCATAGGACCCCCGGTGCCATGGGGCCAAATCAGTCGTAGGGCCCCCTAGAGCCACGTGGCTGAAGCAGTCATAGGGCCCCCCGGAGCCATGGGGCCGAAGCAGTCATAAGGCAGAAGCAGTCATTGGGCCCCCAGAGCCATGGGGCCGAAGCAGTCATAGGGCCCCCCCGAGCCATGGGGCCGAAGCAGTCATAGGGCCGAAGCAGTCGTAGGGCCCCCGGAGCCATGGGGCCAAAGCAGTCATAGGGCCCCCAGAGCCATGGGGTCGAAGCAGTTGTAGGGCCCCTCCGAGCCATGGGGCCGAAGCAGTCATAGGGCCCCCCAGAGCCAAGCGATCATTGGGTCCTCGGAGCCAAAGCAGTCATAGGGCCCCCGGAGCCATGAGGCCGGGGCAGTCAAGTGGCCCCCAAGCCATAAGGCTGAAGTAGTCATCGGGCCCGCGGAGCCAAGAGACTGATCTGAATGACGTGACAGTGTCGAGAAGTAATTCAAACTTGAGCCAGACCTGATGGGATAGGCGGCAACTTGGATGATTGGATTGGCTAAAAGTGGCCTAAAAAAAAAAAAACTGAACTGCCAACAGGCATTGAAAATGTAGACATTAGTAATCCGAACAACTTGCAAGAATAAAACACTTAATAGAGATGGGATAAAAACAAGAGCCTGAGGCATTGCAAGTTTGCTAAGCGAAGTACCTTATCGCGACAAACAAATGAACAACTTGTGAAAACTTGGTAGGAAACTCGCTCCTATTGGTCCACTCACCTCCTCTGAGAAGCTGTTGTTTTGGTGAACTAGGCAGGAGACCAATCTGAGTGAATGCGAACCAGGAGTAAAGGAGACCAATCTGAGTGAATACGAACAAAGATTTAAAAATAAATTATTATTTTTTTTTTTTTAGACCACCGAGGAAAAAATGTAAGCATGAAAAGAAAGCAGCCATGTTTGCCGGGAGAGTGGTACCAAGCAGTGGGTGCGGAGTGCCCCGTTGAGAGTATTGAATAAAAACCATGATGTAGCAAGGAACAAGAGAATGCAGCTTTGAGTGGGAGAAGAGTGTAACACATGATGTAACAGCAGATGGGTGAATGCCGTTCTGGATGTGAGTAGTGCCTAAAAAAAAAAAAAAACATGATATAAGCAACGTATAAGCGCGGCTCTGAGTATGGCTAGAGCATGAAAAACATGGTATAAAGCAAACGTAAGAAAGCAAAACGGTATGTGAGCAGAGTATTAACGTGATGCATCAGCGGACACATGAACACAGCTCTAGTAGTGAATGGGCTAGAGGACAAAATGTAAAAGCAGACGTGCAGACGCAGCTTTGGATGTGAACGGAATATTAACTTGAAGTGACAGCCGACATGGAAAGCAGCTTTGGCGAGTGGGGTATAAAACTTATTGTAGCAGTAGAAGTTTGAACACAACTCTGGGTATAGGCAGAGCATAAAATTAGTATAACAGCAGCTCTGGTTGTGAATGGAGCATGACACATGATGTAACAGTGACATGAACGCCGCTCTTGAAATAGTCCTGGAAAGAACCTGTAGTAACAGTGGATGTGTGAACGCAGCTCTGGGTGTGAGTAGAGCAAACATGATATACTAATAGACGTATGAACACAGCTCTAGTCGTGAGTTTGACCGCGTAAGTGTGAATGTACATCTGGGTGTGAGCCGAGAATAAAATTGGTATAACAGCAGCTCTAAATGTGAGTGGAGCATGAACATGATGTGACAGCGAACGTGAACGCATCTCTGAAACAAGCCTAGTATAAACCTGTTGTAACAGCAAACATGTGAACGCAGCTCTCACTGTGAGCAGAGCAAATATGGTATACTAGCCGACGCATGAACGCAGCTCTAGTTGCAAGTGGAGTAGAAAAAAAAACATGATGTAACAGCAAAGTGTGAACACCAGTCAGGTGCGGCCAGAGAATAAAATGGAGTAACAGTAGCAGCTCTGGCCATGGGCAGAGTATGAAAAACATGTAATAGCAGGCGTGTAATACAGTTCCGGATGTCGGCTGGGTACAGGATGTGATGTAACAGCCAACGGGTAAATGCAACTCGAATGTGATTGACGTATGAAGCATGATGAAAATAGGAGACCTGTGGACACAGCTCCAGTAAGCAGAGAGTAAAACATGTGTAACAGCGAAATGCAAAGGCCGGTCGAGCAGCGTGAAAGTGATGGACAATAAAAGACGTGCGATGCATCGGAGGGTGTGAGGCGTATGAAGCATGGTGCAATAGCAGGCATAAGACAGAAGTAAAAGCCGAACATGGAAATGCTGCTCAGGATAAGAGCAAAATATAAAGTGCATCGGTTTTTTTTTTTGTTTGTTTTTGTTGGAGGATGGGGAGTCACATGGCAAGGAACAGCTACAGCAATAGGCCTGAACAACAACAGCTGCGTCCGATCTCCAAACATGATGTCACATGCAGCCCGGGTAACTCTTCCTTTACTGCGTACAAGCTGAAGTAACTTTCCATACCTGACAAACAAACCAAAGTAAAATATAGAGATATATAGGAACTAACTCCTATTATCAAACAAACGAAGTTGAAAAGAAATAGAAATACTTAGCCCCCACGAACAAACCCAAGGCAGCAGATTCTGAGGCGAAGCCTCCTGTTCGCTAGCAAAGTCGGGTTCCGACCAGCCAGGAGAGATGGCCACGGCCCAACTTACTGATGTATTACAGCGTGTTGCTACGGTAGCATCGAGCGAAATAAAGCTCTGTTCTGGCTCCATGCTGCAAAGAAAGAAATCCTACCACCAGAGAAGCTAGTTCACTAATGACACCCAGCAGCACCTGTGCACCTGAAGAACACACGCCCAGGAGGGAGGCAGTGGCTTGTTTAAGAAGAGCCTCCGCCCCTCCCACAAATGCAGGCTGACTAATCAGCCTTACTACATGATTAGTTATGAAGATATTTGTCATGCAACTGCTTTGTTATTGTTTTGCTCCTAAGATTCTACAGTACATTTTAGTTTTTATTATTTTGATAGTATTTTGTAAATCCACCTTTGGATTTGAACACTGCCTAAATCCTTCTGGGCATGTTATTGATCATATTCAAGCATGTCTCGACTGAAATCTTTTCCCAGGTATCTTCTACATGTCCCCAATGTTGGTGGATACAGGTCGACTCACTTGGGTACAAATAAAGCTTTTTATTCAACTTTACCCACAAGTGTTCGATTGGGTTGAGGTCTAGGGACTGTGGGGGCCAATCCAGCACCACTACTTCATTGTCATTGAACTATTTCTTCATCAATCTTGACGTATGCTTTGTGTCGTTGTCCTGCTAGAACACTATGTCGTCTTTTTCATGCCCACAGTACTCGAGTTAACAAAGTAACTTGTCTTGTATCCAATGGTCAAGTATCCAATACCTTTGGCTGTGAAATAACCCCATATCATCAGGCTTTCATCACCAAATTTGACAGTTCCTTCCATTTCTCGATCCGTTAGCCTCTTTTTCACTTGTTTTGTCAATACTAGGGATGAGCGAACCCGAATTTTGGGGTGTTCGGGACCCGGACCCGAACATTTTCAAAAATGTTCTGGTTCGGGTTCGTTGTTCGGCGATTTCTTCCCGCTTTCTGAAGGGCTGCACAGCAGCCAATCGGCTAGCGTTTTACTTCTTGCCCTAAGAAGCCATCATTAGTAGGCATGGCTGTGATTGGCCAAGTGCAGCATGTGACCCAGCCTCTATTTAAGCTGGAGTCACGTAGCGCAGCACGTCACTCTGCTCTTATTAGTGTAGGTATAGGACGCAGCTGCTGTGAGGGCGAGATTAGGCAAGGAAAACTCAGCAAAAACACCTAATGAAGTGATCGATCTACAGCTGTGAATCATTCAACTTCTGCTAGTTAATTGCTCACTGGTTTTTAGGCTGCACAGAGCGTTTTTCTGTCACTTTTTTCTGGGGTGATCGGCGGCCATTTTGTGTCTTGTGGTGCACCAGCACAGGCTGCCACCAAGTCAATCAATCCATCAATACTAGGTTTTTTTTTGCTATATGCTACATCAGGGGCTTGGATGTGCTTATTGTCCCCCCTAGAAACTCAGGATAGAAATTTCTATATTTTATTGAGGGGTTAAATTCAATTGCCAAAATAGCAATCCCCTAAATCTGGAGTTCCAGCCGTGGCTAGCCAAGTGTAATACTGTCTGCTGTCTGGCAAAGGATAGATTTTTTTCAGTGGTGAAATTCCATTGCCAACATAGCAATCCCCTAAATCTGGTGTCCCAGCAGTGGCTGGCCAACTTTAATAGTGTCCGGCAAAGGATAGATCATTTTCTGGGGTGAAATTCAATTACCAAAATAGCAATCCCCTCAATCTGGTGTCCCAGCAGTGGCTGGCCAAGTTTAATAGTGTCCAGCAAAGGACATATTATTGTTCTGGGGTGAAATTCAATTGCCAAAATAGCAATACCGTAAATCTGGTGGTCCCACCAGTGGCTGGCCAAGTTCAATAGTGTCCGGCAAAGGATATATTTTTTTACGGGGTTTAAATCAGTTGCAAAAATAGAAATACAGTAAATCTGGTGTTCCAGCATTCGCTGGCCAAGTTTAATAGTGTCCGTCAAAGGATATATTATTTTCTGGGGTGAAATTCAATTGCCAAAATAGCAATACCATAAATCAGTGGTTTCAGCTGTGGCTGGCCAAGTTTAATAGTGTCCGTCAAAGGATATATTATTTTCTGGGGTGAAATTCAATAGCCAAAATAGCAATACCCTAAATCAGTGGTTTCTGCTGTGGCTGGCCAAGTTTAATAGTGTCCGGCAAAGGGTAGATTTTGTTCTGGGGTGAAATTCAATTGCCAAAATAGCAATCTCCTAAATCTGGCGTCCCAGCAGTGGCTGGCCAAGTTTTTTTTTAATCAGATAATTTTTATTAAAGAGTTTTTAAACATTTATACAAGACAAGAAAACAATAAAAAAGAAAAGAAAACAAACATCCCAATCCTCCCACCGCCCCCCCTCCCACCCCACCCCCCTCCCACCACTGTGTCCCAATGTCCAGCCAATAACATTGGTCTACCAATAATTTTTCCAAGTTGCTTGTACTTTCATCCAGTACAAGAAGCGCTGGAATCCATCAACTCGCCAGTTTGAAAATATAGTCCGGTTTACAACCTTGTTCAAACACTGACAACAGTCATGCAAACATTCGTATTCCGATCTCTACACTACACCACAACAAAGTTATTCGACAAATATGTATTAGGCAATAGACAGAGATGTCGACATAATAGCATATACAGGGGAACGAGCAAAGACATAAGTATACAGAGTCCTCCCACACCTCACCGCCATACACACGTAACTCAGATCGGTACGTCATACCATTGTATCCACGGCGTCCAGATCCTAGAACATTTCTTTAAGGTGTTTATTTTCTGATACACAAAATGTTCTAATAATATTAATGTGCAAACCCTACCCACCCATTCCCTGCAGTGCGGCGGTTCACGATCAATCCAGTGAAACGCTATCACTTTCCTGGCCTGATATAGTGCAAAAATAACCGCTAATCTAGTGTCCGATGGTAGGTCAAGCTGATCAACGCACCCCAGAAGGCATTGTAAAGCAGACACTTCAAGGTGTATGCCAAAAACACTATTAATAGTGTCAACCACCTTTCCCCAATACCGTCTCAATCTTGGACAATTCAACATAAGGTGGATTAAGTCCGCACTAAAAATGTCGCACCTGGGGCATGTATCATCCGACCTATATCCCATTTTCGTAAGTAATACAGGAGTCTTGTAGACTCTATGAATGAGTAATAACTGCGACACCCTATGAGACTCGCTTACTGCCACCTGTGTAAAATCTTCTAGAACAGAGCTCCAAAGATCTTCTGACAAGTCAGGTATGTCCACCTTCCATTTATCAAATAGCTGTAAAGGCTGCCTTTTAATCAGAGCCTCCATAAGGGTCAAATAGTGTAGGGATATAATCCCACTAGTGGATCCTTGTGAGCTGGTGAGTACTAGCACTGAGTGTTTCTGGGCTGGCTCTATTTTTAACACCCGCTCTTGCGTTCTAATGGCGTGTCTCAGCTGTAAATAGATATAAAATTGAGTGTTAGGTAATTCAAATTCACGCTGTAACACAACGTATTCTTTAAGTGTCCCATTATCAAACAATTGGTGCATATACCGTAGTCCACGAGCCTCCCACGCCTGGACTGATTGGACTTTATGGATTTCCTCATAAGCTATATTAGGCCAGATAGGGGTAATCTTGGAGTATCCTTGTAAACCGACAATTTCCCTGACTTTCCACCACACAGTATGTATGACGCGTAGAATTTGGAAACTAGCCCCTTAGTATGCAGGGTACCGTCTTCTAGTGCTGAGAGTAAGTTTCTATGTCCAGTCAAAAACTTCACCACTTTTCCTGCGGTATTAAGGCCACTATCACTGCCCCATCCTCTGATGTGTTGCAACTGAGCCGCCAGATAGTACATCCTAGGGTCAGGGACCCCTAAACCGCCATCTGTTTTCCACCTGCATAATGTGGTGAGCTTAATCTGGGAGTTTTCCCCTTCCATAAATATTGCATTTACCGTATGGAAAAATCTAAGAGGAACCCAAACTGGGGCATTATGTAGCAGATACAGAAGCTGGGGCATCATGATCATTTTAATTAAATTTGTGCGTCCTACTAGAGATAGTGGTAGTTTGGACCAAATTTGCACCTTTTGTCTAAATTTATGAAGTAAAGGCGTCAAATTCAGTCTCTCATAATCTTGTGCATTTTGCGAGATCTGAATACCTAAATACTTAAAGGTTTGGACCACTTGCAGGCCTTCTGCATGCGCCGGATTTGTCCCTCTGTTCCCATCCAGCACCATCAGCACTGACTTAGACCAGTTAATCTGTAGTCCAGAGATTCTACCAAATTTGTCAATCATGGCTATAGCTTGTGGAAGGGATCTCAGCCAATCACCCAGAAATAGTAGCAAATCGTTCGCATAGAGAGCGACCTTCTCAACTAACTCCCCAAACTGAAAACCTTTTATTCCCTCCGCCCTCCTGAGTGCTGTTGCCAACGGTTCGATTGCTACAGCGAACAGCGGAGGGGATAGGGGACAACCCTGTCGTGTTGCTCTGTGCAGAGTGAAACGGTCAGATAAGTTCCCATTAACTCTAACCTGTGCAGAAGGACATTTATAAAGGAGCTGTATTCAGCTAATATATATCGGTCCAAATCCCATTTTCCTTAGCACAGCCCACAGGTAGCACCATTCCACACTGTCAAATGCTTTGGCCGCGTCTAGGAACTCGACCGCCGCACCCGAGGTGTGAACCTGGCACGCCTGAATGTTAAGAAATAGTCGCAGAACATTGACCGCCGTGGACATATTAGGCATGAAACCGGCCTGATCAATATGAATAAGGCGAGATTTGACTGAGTTTAATCGATTTGCCAGTAATTTGGCAAGGATCTTTACATCAGATTGAAGCAGTGAAATAGGTCTGTAAGATTCCGCTTCCACAGGTCCTTTCCAGGCTTCGGAATAACTACTATCGTCGCCTCATTCATACTGGGTGGCAGCTGTCCTCTTGTAATGGCCTCATTAAATTCCTCCAACATCTGAGGGAGCAAGACATCAGCAAATGACTTATAAACCTCAGACGGTATACCGTCACTTCCAGGGGATTTGTTATTGGACATGCCAGATAAGGCTTTCTCCAATTCCTCTGTGGTGATAGGAGAGTCTAAGTATACTTTCTGCTCCTCGTCTAGAGTAGGTAGCTCCAGAGAGTCTAAAAAATCCCCTATCTTATTAAGCACTACCGGGGAGTATGGCGGTGGGATATATAGCCCACAAATAATACATCTGACATTATAAAGAGACCCACACAGAAATACAAAGCGACCTTCACTATCAATTTTACTGTAGAAGCATTCAAACGCTATGTTTTTATGTATCAATATACTAACGCCCCTAGCATAAGTGGAGTACGTAGAGTGGAAGCTTTGACCCACCCAGGAATACTTAAGAATATGTACTTGATCTGACGACAAGTGTGTTTCTTGAAGACAGAGTATTAGGGGCTGGTAGGTTCGTACACTATCCATTATGGCCCTGCGTTTGGTAACGTCCTTCAAACCCCTAATATTCCAGCTTAGTACATTCACCCCATGAGACATATCTGAATACAGTTTAGAAACATAGGGATCCAACAGAGAGACCCAATAGATCCCACGTAGGTAATATAATACACAAACAGCCAGCAATGTATATGATAGCACCAATACAGACAGACCAATACAGACAGACAGTCATAGCAGCAGACATTACAGTGACTCCCCCCCCCCCACCTCCCTTCAATATCATAACCCAACCTGTGAACCAAAACCGGCATAAATCTTGCCAAAAGATCCCACCTATACATCTAGCAAGACGTCAGTGGGCAAGGACAATCTCGATCAGCAAGATGAAGGCCAAGAAAAAACCCTTTAACCTAAAATACCCCACACAGGGGCAGAATTTTACAACGTATATAGCAACAAACTAAAACTGTGCAAGTACAGAAATATGAAACTTTTGAACACGTGACACTCACTGTCAGTCACATCACAGCAACCAGCAACGCACCCGGTATCATAATATACCAACATGTGGGCAACAATGGAAATCAAGGATCCCACAAACACACTTCCAGCTCGTGCTTAGATATGAAGCTACTCAGTTATAAGCTAGCATGCCACACACACACACCATTCTGCAATATCCACTTATCTACAGACATAGGTAGGTATGATGGCAGAGGAACAACATTTTTGATAGAACATTCACACCAACAACCCTGTTAGTTAGTCAGCTGATTCTCTCGGCGTATCCGCCCTTCATGATCGTCCAGCCATCTTGCAGTGTCTATTGGATCTTCAAAGAAAGTAGTGGAGCCAAGGGCCACTACACGCAGGCGAGCTGGGTAGATCATGGAATAGCTGACCCCAAGCTCACGTAGGCGCCGTTTGATCTCAAGAAATCGGGCCCTCCTCTTCTGTACTTCCATGGAATAATCCGGGTACAATGATATCTTGTGGCCCTCAATAGTGAGCTCCGACATATCCCTGGCACGCCTGAGGAGAATATCTCGGTCCTTGTAGTGCAGAATCTTGGCGAGAACCGGTCTTGGCGGTGCTCCTGGAGGTAATGGTCTGGTGGGTACTCTATGGGCACGTTCAACAGCAAAATGCGGGGTCAAAACATCAGTTCCAAAGTGGTCCTTCAGCCAGTTCTCAAAGAATTCGGTAGGGTTCTGCCCCTCCACTTTTTCTGGAACTCCAACTATTCTCACATTATTTCGGCGAAGCCGGTTCTCTAAATCATCTTGTTTAGCAGACAGCTGGCTAATCATGCGTGTATGGTTAGTAGCGGCTGTCTGTAGAGGGTGTATTGCATCCTCCATGTCCCCCATTCTGCCCTCCAGTTCAGTAGTACACTCCGCTAGCTTCCTAAAATCGTGCCTTAACAGAGACATATCTTCTTTGATTGCCCCCACCTGCACATTAAGTGTTTGCAGCGACTTGCCACACTTGGAGATAGCATTCATGACATCTTTCAGAGTCGGTTCCTCAGAGTCCGAATCCTCCGGCTCCAACTCCATCTCAGCTTCGCTTGTTTGCAAGATGTCATATTTATTGGGGCCTTGAGTCAGGCTTCCTCCAATCTCCCTCGTATTAGCCCTTTTTACTACTCCCAGATCCGTCTGGTCTGACTGCGGTCTTTGGGCCGTCGGGAGTTTGGCTGCGATGAGGGACAGGCAAACTTTTCCAGCAGGGCCGCAGCATCTCTCTGTGCCTCTGCTGCGCGGTCTCGGCATCATGGCGTGGCCGCTCCGACGCCATCTTGGGAGTCCCGCTCTGCGCCTCTCCCGTCTCTTCTATTTCCCCCCAAATATTGTTCCACAGGCAGAGATATAACTGTAGCAGAGTGTCCGGTGATCCTGGACTGTCAGTAAGTATGGTAGCAGGTAAATAACAGGATAATATTCCGGGTCAGTGCAGGAGCTCAACGGCCGTGTGTCTGCTCACATGCTCGGCAGACCACACACCCCCGTGGCTGGCCAAGTTTAATAGTGTCTGGCAAAGGATAGATTTTGTTCTGGTGTGAAATTCAAATGCCAAAATAGCAATACCGTTAATCAGTGGTTCCAGCTGTGGCTGGCCAAGTTTAATACTGTCCGGCAAAGGATAGATTTTAAATTGTTGGGTGAAATATTACCATTTTTGCCAGGTACAAACCCCTGCACTGCATAACTGACAGGGAACTTACAATTGGCGGTTACATTCTTGCCTGAAATAAAGCCTTTTTGGGTTGTGAAGCCAAAGGTAGTCGCCAATAACTGTTTTTTTATTTTTAATTAATTTTTATAAATTAGTGTAGACCCCAAAACATTGGGAAAATATAAAAAATAAAACAAAGTGTAAGTGCACGGTAGTATAACAGTGGTTAGGTGAGGCCAGTATACATGTCTATTCTGCATAAGGTACAAACAAGTCCTGTGGGATCCATGCCTGGTTCTTTTAATTAAACGAAAGCTTGCCCACATTGTCTGCAGACAGGCGGCTGTGCTTGTTTGTGATAATGCCACCAGCCATGCTACACACGTTCAGACAATACAGTGGCTGCAGGGTAGGCCAGCACCTCCAAGGCGTAAAGGGCAACCTCAGGACATGTGCCCAATTTGATGACCCAGAAGTTGAATGGGGCAGACCCAGTGGCGTAGCTAGAAATGATTAGGCACCACAGCAAATTCTTGAATGGGCCCCCCTCCCCCAGTAATTTTTGTGCAAACCCCTTCCTTTCATGACGCTATGCCTGTGGCTACTAAAGATCGTTCTCTCAGACCAGGCCCAGCAGCTGTTCCATTCGCTTTCTACACTGTCTATAATGCCACTGCATATAATTTCATTGTATAATACTGTTAGTCCTCCTCCTCCTCCTGGGTGGGCCCTTTCTAGGTCACGGCCCCAAAGCAGTTGCTTCCCCTGCTTCCCCTGTAGCTATTCCCCCTAGGCAGACCCATCAGTCAGTACGTGTACTGTTCCACCATGATGCTGAATTGCTGCCTCCTGCTAAGATGTTCCAGATCTGCTGGTGGTGCAGGTTGTTGTGGCATGATGACAAAGCTTTTCCACATTTTACCCATGCTAACCCTGCCTTCTGAGGTGTTGCTGGTGACCCAGCTGCATTGGCAAATTCTTCCTCCTCCTCCTCTGCCTTCACCTTGTGCTTCCACTGAGTCCCCGGTGTCAGGTGTGAATGCCATCAGCAGCGTGTCTACTAGCGGGCTCATCTTCCTATTACACTCCAGTGAGGGAATTAAGGACGGCACGTTGTCCTTGTAATGGGGATGACGCAGGGTGGCCACCCAGTAATCAGAAAAAGATAGAATGTGGCAGTAACTGGACGGTCATTGCGCATGCACTGCAGCATGTAGTCGCTCATTTCTGCCAGGCCGCCCAGAGGCAAGGACAAGCTATCCTCTTTGAGGGACGTATATCGTCTGTGTCCTCTGTATCCCCCAGCGTTCCTCCCACTCCTCTTCCTCATCCTCCAGAACTGTGCCCTGGCTGGACAATTGTGTTCCAGGCCAGGGCCTATGTTGGTGCAGAAACCCACCCTCCGAGCCTCTTGTATTTGGTTGGCCTTAAGTGAAGGATAAGGCATGTATATAGTTTTGTTTCTTTATATGGTTAGTTTAGCTGCCTTATAGTTATTTTAATATGTTTTTAAGTAAATTTGTAAATAGTTTGTTAATGGTTTGAGTGAAAGTGTGGGGGTGTTGAGTGTGTAGGATGTGAGGCTGTTTGGGTTTATTTTCCATCCGCTTTCTACACATTCTATACTGCCACTGTATCTAATTTCATTGCATAATACTGTTGAGGGGGCCCTGATAAAGTCTTTTAGTCCTCCTCCTCCTCCTCCTCCTGGATATGCCCCTTCTAGATCAGGGACCCAAAACTGTGTGCTACCCACGCTTCCCTGTAGCTACGCCCCTGGGCAAACCCATCAGTAAGTACGTGTACTCCTCCACCATGTTGCTGAAATGCTGCCTCCTGCTACGACGTTCCAGATTTGCTGGTGGTGCAGGTTGTTGTGGCGTGATGACAAAGCTTTCCAACATTTCGCCAATGCTAACCCAGCCTTCTGAGGTGCTGATGGTGACCCAGTTGCCCGTGAGCTGGCTTTGGTGCCACTCTGCTGAGAACACGGATCCTCCTCATCCTCCTCATCCTACTTATCCTCCTCATCCTCCAGAACTGTCCCCTGGCTGGACAATTGTGTTCCAGGCCAGGGAATATGGCCACCCTTCGAGCCACTTGGATGTCACTGGCCTTAAGTTAAGGATATGGCGTGTATATAGTTTTGTTTGTAAATAGTTTGTTAATGGTTTGAGTGAAAGGGGGGGGGTGGGGGTGTGTGTTCGATTAACTGAATTGATTTTCACTGTCTGGTGTTTAGGAATTTCTGCATCCCAAATTCAGCACATGTGGCAGGCAGGGGATGTGTGTCAAACCGGCTAGGCCCAGACCTGCTATTAGTTTCGCCCATTAGCGCACAACACCAGGCCGGGCTGGAGGCTCAGTGGCACCAACCAATGGTCGGTCTGTTGTTCCATGGCTGTTCACAGCTCCTGCACATTGCAGGGTTTGTCCCACAAAGACACAAGTTTTAAAACAACCTGCTGTCGTTTCCCCCTGGCTGTGCTGCTGTGGGTGGTGAAGGTGTTGCGCTGAGTGGATGAGGAGGAGGTAGAGGAGGAGGAGGTAACACGATACAAAGAGAAATGCACAGCAATCCTCGGGGACAGAAGGACATTCGTAAAAATGCGATCCGCCTTTGGGCCAGCCGCTACATTTACCCACTGTGTTGTTGGTTATGTGGACGTTGCCACAGATAGCGTTGCGCAGTGCACACTTGATTTTGTCCGCCACTTGGTTGTGCAGGGAAGGGATTGCTCTCCTGCAAAAATAGCGGCAGCTGGGATACACGTACTGTGGGATAGCCACCGCCATAAGGTTTTTAAAACTGTCCACCAGAAGTTTGAAATAAGGCATTCAGAGCCATGGGTAGAGGGGTACTTACTCTTCCTCTTTCTATTTCTTTTTCTCTCCAGTGTTTGGGAAATGGACAGCTGATAGCTGAACAGTTGCATGGGATTTGGTGGAGATGCTTGGTGACAATGACAGATGTGGTGGCGTTGCTGCCACATCCTCTGTTTGCTGGGTGACAGGTGCCACTGTCACTCACTTGGGCTCAAGTTTAGAATGTTTATTTATTATTTTTCTGTATTTTATTTTAAGTCATTTCCCTATTCACATATGTTTGCAGGGCATTTACCTACATTTTGCTGCCTTTTGCAGCCCGCTAGCCCTTTCCAGGGCTATTTTACAGCCATTTAAGTGCCCAAAAGTTTGGGTCCCCATTGACTTCAATGGGGTTCGGGGTGAAGTTCGGGTCGAGTTCGGATCCCGAACCCGAACATTTTCGTGAAGTTCGGGCCAAACTTCTCGAACCTGAACATCCAGGTGTTCGCTCAACTCTAGTTAATACCTATTTGCACCCATCAGAGCCTAGTCTAATGACTATTATCTCATCGCACCAAATCACCTGTTTTCCAATCTTCTACTGTTCACTGTTCGTACTTTTTTGCAAACTCGAGCCACCATCCCAGACTTGTGTAATATGTGTCGCACGGTGCTTGCATGGACATCTGTGATCTCACTATAATGAAGCATACGAGCCACTTCCACTGCCATGTTTCTCGTGCCAGAACTGATAGACCTTGGGATGAGCCAACTTGTTGACTCCGACATTTTTCCTGGAGGTACACCTATTGACTTTGGAATGAATGGACGGACTTTATTTCATATTCTTCCAAATGTCATGGCATTCACATGATACAGTTTGGCAATTTTCTTGGCCGAGATACCACTATCGATCAGCTGGATGATGTTTTTTCTCTTTTCTTGAGAAATCTTCTTCATGGCTGCTCCTTTATTCAAACCAGTAACCCTTTGCTTGGGAATCAACGTAATAACACACTGAGCTATTAGGGAATGTGAGAACAGGTTGTTATTTGTAGTATACAAGAAGGAAAAGATTGTTCCACCACCAGGAGCAAACAGTAACAATGCAGTTACATGACAAGAATCTGCATAACTAATCATATAGTAAATCATTGCAGGTCCAATTTATGTATGAGATAGCCAAGATGATTTTCTATAAAGTCCTAGTTGTCTCACGTTCAAAGCTATAGTGGATAGTTAATATGGAGCCTGAAAGTCAAAAGTTCAAAACATTGTTACCCTTTTGCTCGTCAGTGTACAATTACAGCATATCAGGTTGATGCCATCCATGTTCTGCAAGTGTTTTTCATGGACCCATAGAATTCAATGGTAGTGTTTACTCCCCTCTCCTCTTGATACACAGCTCTCTCCTCACGCTGGCCCTGTCTGCTCCTGAATTCCTGCGCCTGTGCCGTAACGTTCCTCAATTGGCGCAGGCATACTGAGTGAAGGACGCGCGCTTGCCAGCTCCTTTCTCAGTGCATCTGCGCTCATTACGTCACAGTACACCCGGAAGGGAAGACTGCCGGCATTGCGCCTCTATCAAGAGGAGAGGGGGCGTGTCTACAAGCAGAGGATGCGGAGGCTACCAGCAAGTACACGCCCAACTTGCTGGTAGTGAAGAAATTGGCATATTATAAAAGTATTATTTTTACAAAAATGAAAGCAGAGAGAAAGGTAAGAAAAGTATGTTTGCACTCAACTGACATTAGCAAATAGCTAATGTCAGCTACTGAAAATTGCTCGGTTGGGGGTGACAGAAGCACTTTAAGCACATACAGTATATAAATGTAAACAAAACTTAAATTAAGAAAAAAGCTATTTTACATTTTATTTATTTTAAACTGATACTACAGAATACTAATAATTTTGTGTGGAATTATCCAAATACTTGTGAGGTATTGATAAATATAGTACTTTATAAATATGAGATTACAGCAATAGCTCCATAATTAGAGGTGAGCGAACTTTTCAAAAATTTGATTTGGCCAGTTCGGCAAATTTGTCTGAAAAATTTGCCTCGATTCAAATTTATTTACGGTGAATCACGTAAAAAAAAAAGGCTATTTCCAGACTGCAGAGAGCCTTTATAGGGGTGTAGAACACTGTGCCTTGTAGTAACATGCTTAGGGAGTCTGCTGTGGTAATGAAACAATACTGTGAGTCAGTATGACAAGCACATGACAGGTGTCGCTCTTAGAATCACTGCATACTTCACTTATTTGGGCGGTCACGGTGCCAAAACTGAGCAAATAACTCAAGTATCAACTAAGCCTTACAGGTAGATGTTAGCGTCAAGAAGAAGCGCGCTCCCTTTACACCCTCGTCAGCTAATTTCACATAGATGTCTACAGAACCTGTTCTATTAAACACTTATACCAGTAGAGCCCCCCGACAGAGTGGAGAGGGTTTCAGCAGAAAGTTTGTGTTGACGTCGCTGATTAATTTTCCCCATTCTATGATCCGCCAGAACAATAAACCACAAAAAACTGATCCTGTCTGTGGAGTATACGCCTTCACTCGATTAGCATTTGCTCAATTATCCATCAATATTGCTAAAGACAAAAAAAAAACAGGAATGGATCTAAAACATGACAAGTGAATGGAATATTTGCATGTCTTCTGTGTTTTCTACCCACTCCTGCTTTTGGCTACCAAATCATAAGCCAATTCTGACTGGACTATACAGGCCTTTAAGTTGCTACACAGACAGGATCCGGTGTGCGTCTCATTTTTCTTTCCTTCTGACAGATCAGAAGTGTCAAATAAATGATGATGTCAGCCAGGCCGAAAGCCAAACTAGTGGACCAGTAATGAAGTGGGGAGGTTGGGAACAGCATGAGAAGTCCACAGAGTAGACATATGACATAGTGGTGAGGTGGAAGCAGCATGAGGAGACCACATAGTGACCAAAATGACAGAGTCTGGAGGTGGAAGCAGTATGAGGAGGCCACCGAGTGGCACAATTACAGAGTCTGTAAGTGGCGGCAACAGCAGCATTAGGAGAAGACTACCAAGAGGCACAATGACAGAGTCTGGAGGTGGCAGCAGCAGCATCAGGAGGAGGCCACAGAGTGGCACAATGACAGTCTGGAGTTGGAATCAGCATGAGGAAGCCACAGAATGGCACGATGACTGAGTCTGGAGTTGGCAGCAGCATAAGGAAGCCACAGAGACCGAGTGAGGAGGAGGCAGCAACATGAGGAGACCACAAAGCGGCAGAATGACAGAGTCTGGGGGTGACAGCAGCATGAGGAAGCCACAGAGTGGCACAATGACAGATTGTGGAGGTGGCAGCAGCATGAGTAGGCCACAGAGTGGCACAATGACGTAGTCTGTAAGTGGAGGCAGCAGCAGCATTAGGAGAAGGCCACCAAGTGGCACAATGACAGAGTCTGGAGGTGGCAGCAGCAGCATCAGGAGGAGGCCACAGAGTGGCACAATGACAGTCTGGAGTTTGAGGCAGCATGAGGAAGCCACAGAATGGCACAATGACAGAGTCTGGGGGTGGCAGGAGCATGAGTAGGCCCCACCAGAGTGGCACATTGACAGAGTCTGGAGATGGCAGCAGCATAAGGAAGCCACAGATGGCACAATGACAGAGTGTGGAGGTGAAAGCAGCATGAGTAGGCCACAGAGTGGCAAAATGACCGAGTCTAGAGGTGGCAGCAGCATCAGGAGGAGGCCACAGAGTGGCACAATGACAGTCTGGAGTTGGCAGCAGCATAAGGAAGCCACAGAGTGGCACAATGACCAAGTGAGGAGGAGGCAGTAATATGAGAAGACCACAGAGGGGCACAATGACAGAGTTTGGGGGTGGCAGCAGCATGAGTAGGCCCCAGAGAGTCTGGGGGTGGCAGGAGCATGAGGAAGCCACAGAGTGGCACAATGACAGAATCTGGAGTTGGCAGCATCAGGAGGAGGCCACAGAGTGGCACAATGACTGACAATGTAAGTGGTGGCATCAGCAGCATTAGGAGAAGACTACCAAGTGGCACAAAGACAGAGTCTGGAGGTGGCGGCAGCAGCATCAGGAGGAGGCCACAGAGTGGCACAATGACAGAGTCTGGAGTTGGAAGCAGCATGAGGAAGCCACAGAATGGCACGATGACAGAGTCTGGAGATGGCAGCAGCATGAGAAAGCCACAGATGGCACAATGACAGAGTGTGGAGGTGGCAGTAGCATGAGTATGCCACAGAGTGGCATAATGACTGAGTCTGGAGGTGGCAGCAGAATCAGGAGGCCACAGAGTGGCACAATAACCGAGTCTTGAATCGGCGGCAGCATGAAGAGACCACAGAGCGGCACAATGACAGAGTCTGAAGTTGGCAGCAGCACGAGGAAGCCACAGAGTGGCACAATGACAGAGGTAGCACGCGGGTAGCAGCATCAGAGTAGTAGCTGAGACAGGTAGCCAGAATAAACCTGTCTCTTTTTTGAAGGATTAGGTGAGGCGGCATGGATGAGCTAATCAGATGCATCAGGAATTGCAGCCACAACTCCAGTTTGGCTGCCCAGTAGTAGATCTTCAATGTGGGTTGGCAGGGTACTGTTCAAGTATGCCACAACCTGCTGGTTCAGGTCCTGCTCCAGGTATACTTGCTGCTGCCTGCTGGTGAGTAGTTTCTTCACTATGCGGGTGAAGAAAGCTACTCATCAGCGAATGGAGACTCACGCTGCTGCTGATGGAGCTTTTACTGCTCCTGCCACCCCACCTCTTCCCTGCAGCCATGGCAGTGGAACGTGAGCGCAGAGGGCCCACCGGTCAGGCCTGCGAGAGGATGGATGATGTCGCAGACAGGCAGCAGCCAACTGACTACATAGTGATGCCTCTGTAGAAGTTCAGTTTGTCCTCCCTCTCAATGGGTGTAAAAAAGGCCCCCATTCTGGACTGGCAGCGAGGGTCCAACAAGGTGGAGGGCCAGAAGTCATCCTGGCGACTGACAAATACTGTAACGTGGTCTCCTCAAAGGGCCTGAGCAAGCGGCAGGTGTCACGCATGAGCTGCCACTGGCTGACATCGAAGTTTCACAGGGGAGTATGTCTATCTGCTTGCATCATTAAGAAATCGTTTATGGCCTTTCTCTGTTCGTATAGTCTGTCCAACATATGGAGGGTGGAATTTCAATGGGTGGAAACGTCGCATATCAGCCTATGTTAGGGGATGCCATTCTGCCGCTGCAACTCAAGGAGGGAGTGCTTTGCGGTGTACGAGTAGCTGCAGTGCATGCAAAGTTTCCTGCCCATTTGTAGGATGTCTTGCAGATGGGTGGAAGACTTCAGGAACCGCTTGACGACCAGATTGAACACGTGTGCCATGCAGGGCACATGGCTCAGCTCCTTCTTAACGCAGCGACGACACCATGTTCTTCCCATTGTCGGTAAGCATGATTCCGATTTTCAGTTGACACGGAGAAATCCAGGATTCGATTTCTTCATGAAGAACACGGAGCAGTTTCTCCCCTGTGTGACTCAGTTTGCCCAGGCAAACGAGTTACAAAACAGCGTGACACCGCTATGCCCTGCACATGTGGTATGCTGGAGGGGCACTGTGAATTGTTCCTGCAGTGGAGGCTGAGGAGTGGGACATGGTGGAGGATGAGGAGGCAGAGGCAGATATTGTCACAGGACCAACGGTGTGAGAACATGGAGGCGGAAGCTGTGTCATCTGGCCAAGTTGCTGGTGTGACTGTGCAGGAACCACATTTACCCAGTGGGCCGTAAAGGATATAGATTTTCCCTGACCGTAGTTACAGCTCCACATGTCAGTGCTGCCGTGCACCTTGGCAGACACCAAGAGGCTCAAGGACTGGCCCACCTTCTGTTCTACATATTGTGCAAAGCTGGTACTGCCTTTTTCGCAAACAAATAACAGCTTGGGACTGTCCACCTCGGCTCGGCACAAGCCATCAGTTTTCTGAAAGGTGTGGAGTCCAACAATTGGAAAGGGAGGGACTGCAGCACCAGCAACCTGAACAGGAGCACATTTAGCTTCTGCGCCGTTGGATGCTTGCACACATACTGCTGTCTCTTGGCAATCGCTTCGGTGATCAAGGAATAGGAGTAGTAGGAGCATCTGGACCAGCAGAAGATGGGAATGACAGACAGCTCCCATCGGCTGAGGTGGTAGATCCTTGACTGCTTGAAAGATGGTGCGTTCGACCGGGAGATGCATCAGTTGCTGCGGCAGGCTGGACCACCACATCAGAGCCGTGGTTCTCCCCGACCACTGTATGGTGACGCTGCATATGTTGACGCAGAGCCGTAGTGCTAACATTGGCACCCTAGCCACGCTTCACCTTCTGCCCACAGATGTAACATATGGCCCCGTTCACCTCTTCTAGCGCTTTGAAAAAAAAACTGCCACACCACCGAGTAGGTGATTTTTCCACCCAACAGTCCGCACTGAATGACTGATATTGCCGCTGCCTCCGTGAATTGCTGCACCACTACTTCCTGGGCAGATAGGCTGCTGCAAAGCAAGTGGTCTACCCCGGGAACGTTTGGCTCCTGACCTCCCACTGCTGCCACCCTGCTGACTCCCAGCTATGCTACCACCTTGCTGGCTCCACCACTGCCTCATGAGCAAGCTGATGATCTCCTGATGATGATGAAGCCCCTCCTGCACCCAGCTCCCAAGTGCAATCGGCTTCATCATCATCGAGTAGTGTCTGCACTTCACTGATGTCCTCCTTAACGGCCTCTGGGTCAGTAGCCTGACCGCTCGCAACACCACCACCCACGGTACTCTCCTCATCACTACTTGTCTGCCTAGCACAGGAAGCGACGGATGTCTCCTCCAGATCCTGGCTGGGAAGTAGCTGCTGACTGTCCTCTAGTAGCTCTTCCTTGCTGAAAAGTGAAGCCTACAGCATATACTACTTATTGCGGCGAGGGAACAGAAAAGGACAGAGTTAGGTTGAGGACAGGTGAGGGAACAGGACCTGCTCCCGAACCATGCCAACTAAGGGTTGTGTCTGATGAACCCACCGACTGTTGGCTGGGGGTGTTTGATGTCACTTGGGATGAAGTGGGTGACCAAGTTAACCAATCAAGAACCGCTGGGTTGCTGGTCAAGACACGACGGATAGATGACACCGGGAGCTGAGGCCTCTCGCTGTGACTCCTGCTGCCACTCCCCCTTACTCTGCTGCGACCTCTGCCTGCACCAGAAACATTTAGGCCTCTGCCACTCCTCTGTGCATGGACTGGCACTTCTCTGTCAGACATACTTTTAACTGAAAAAAAATTCAAAGCAAATTAAAACACCCCTAAAAGCAACAAATATATTTTGTAATTATTTATATATATACTTTTGTACTGAAATAGGCCACCATAAGCTTTCACCACAAATAAGGAAAAACAGTGAACTGCGTATATATTTTTCTTGGAGTACAGAAATATGTCACTAAATGCTTTTAACCCCAAATAACTTTCTTTTTGTAAGTCAATAGGCCACTATACGCTTTTACCGAAATAACGCAAAGTTGTCCTGGCCGGCCAGTAGTGTGGCATCAGAGCGGGTGTTTAGTGCAGCTGGGGCCACAGTTACCCCAAGGAGAACTTGCCTGTCCACCCAAAATGTGGACAGACTGACCTTTGTCAATAATGATCAGGCGTAGATCAGTCAGGATTTCCACCCACCAAGGACCGATGCATCAGACTATATCATCCATGCTGCCTCGCCCAAACCTTGACAAAAGAGACCAGTTTCTTCTGGCTACCTGCCTCAGCTACTATTCTGATGCTGCCACCCACCTGATGCCACACATTTGATACCAAGTGCTCCTTCTTACACCCACCATCGTCAGCGGATACTGTTAGTGCCACCCACTTCCCCACACTGTGGTCTCCTGATACTGTTGCCACTTCGATACTACGTTACCTTGCCACTCTGTGGTCTCGTGATGCAGGGGGGGTTCTACTTGTATAAGCGTTTAATAGAACAGGTTCTGTAGACATCTATGTGGAATCAGCTGACGACGGTGTAAAATAAGTGCACTCTTTCATGCTATAGTAGGATCTTGGGCCTCTGCATGGTTCTTTATACCTGACACTAACATCAACCTGTAAGCCTGAGTTCACACTTGAGTTTTTTGGTCAGTTTTGGCCCCGTAACTGCCCACAAAAGTGAAGTGTGCAGTGAAGGATACTATTCACACAGCTAGAAAAACAGTTCACCTTTTGTGACAGAATGGCTCAATATTTTTAGAAAGACCAATTGAAAAATTATTTTTAGCCCAAAATTCATAGAATGCAATCATAAAAAAATTGTCTGTGAAGGTGTACATAGCCTTTAAGGAGGTTATCCTATCAGTGATTGACAGACTTCCCACTATGACATACAGAGAAAGCTGTCAATCACTGATAGGATTGCCACCTTAACATCAAAAGCTAAACCTTTTCCAAAAAAGATATATATCAATCTGCTCAGCTCCTCCGGTGTTATATCATACTGTTCGCAGCTTACTTTGCATTTCCATGGTGACAAGTTTTCTTTAAAGGGTTATCTTATTACGACAACTCCTTTTTTAAAACAAAGCCAAAAACCCAGGAAGTCTGCAGACATCGTCTGGGAAATGTGTGGCCCTTACAGGAATAATGTACTGTAGTATTATGTGGAACCAATTTCAATGAATGTAATACACATGGTGGCTTTCTATTCTGGATAATAGAAGAGGATTCTGAGTAAGGAACATCATATGGCCTAATGAGTAATGAGTGAGGACCCTAAAATGTGTGCGGTCCAAAACGCGTAGACGCCACCGCAAATTATGCATGACTTATACAGTTTTATGGTCAATAAATATTCATCGTTTTCCATTGAGCTGGAGTTCAATATTTCTTCAATGGGGCATATAGCGATAACACTTTTGAAGGCTATGGACAACTTTTTACAGATTTTTATTTTCAATCTACCTCCTTAATGCAAAATTAAGCAACTTTTGAAATAGTCTTCATCATAAATGTCATACCATTGTGCTTCTGCAGAGTGTGGCCTTCAACTAGTCAGGGCAATACTCCGGTCTCTTACATATCTCTATGATCTCCCCCTCCCTTCTCTCAGTATTCAATATAGCAGAAGGGAAGGGGAGTAAATTGTACATGGCAAATCAAAGTGTGTGTGTGGTTGGGGGGGGGAAGGGGGGCACGATATCCAAGGAGGCTAGCTCACATAGGCTGTAGAGTGAGGTGGCTTTTCTGGTGTAACATCAAAGCTGTGCTGTGTGCTCTTACTAATAGATGTCTCTCCTCGGATTATTCCCCTTCTTCTCACAATATACAGTCTCTTACATGCATTGAGACTGCAGCTGCATATCCCTCCTGAGGCTGACAGGCTGAATACTAACGAAAGTGACACTTTACCTTGATTTTTGTATAACAAAGTTCCATGATATAATATGCACTATATACTTTTCTGGGGGAAAAAGTGCAGTGGCAGGGATTGGGGTGGCCCCAAAGCTACACTGTGTCCCACGGACACCGTCGAGTTGTCACCACACGTTTCTGCTCTCCGGAAGGGATGGTAAGGCGTGGTGCACCCCAATGGGAAATAAGTCCAGAAAGTCAGGGTCTGCAGTAAACCAGTGTGCTTGTTTACTAGAGGAATATAGGTGCAAAACAATACAGGTGAGGCGTAGGGCTGGCTTCCCCAGTCTCCTCCCTGGCAGAAGAAGGGTTTCATGCGGAGTAAAGCCAGCTGTCCCTCTCTCTCTTCAAAAGGCTGGTACCCTGGTCAAAGTCCCACGGGCAGTAGCTCAGTATTCCATGTGGCTTCTTGATCACAAGGCTGGTGACCCATGGTCTGTAGCTCAGCGTCCCCATCTCAGCGTCTTCTTCTGGTCTAACATGCAAACTGGCAAGAGTCTCCCGCTCTAAGTACTGGTCCCTAACTGTAGAACACTAGGGGCTCTGACTGCTATCATTATATACAGTTTCTAGCTAGACTGGAACCTTCTAGTGGAAGGGCTGGAGTGGAAAAACTCAGCACAAACAATTGCAAAGTTACCACTCCACATTAGAGCTTCAATTACAAAAATAGATTTCCAGACATACCAACGGAGCTAAAACCAGACATTGAAATGGTCAGTCTGTCTGGTTTTGGTGGTAAACAAGTCTGACTTTTTGTCTTCAAAACATGCTTTTCTTTAACCCCTTAAGGACCGGGCCATTTTTTGCAAATCTGACCAGTGTCACTTTATGTGGTGATAACTTTAAAACGCTTTTTCTTATCCAGGCCATTCTGAGATTGTTTTTTCGTCACATATTGTACTTCATGACACTGGTAAAATTAAGTCGAAAAATTTCATTTTTATTTATAAAAAAATATCAAATTTACCAAAAATTTTGAAAAATTAGCATATTTCCAAGTTTCAATTTCTCTACTTCTATAATACATAGTAATACCGCCCAAAAAAGTTATTGATTTACATTCCCCATATGTCTACTTCATGTATCGATCATTTTGGGAATGCCATTTTATTTTTGGGGACGTTACAAGGCTTAGAAGTTTAGAAGCAAATCTTGAAATTTTTCAGAAATTTTCAAAACCCACTTTTAGGGACCAGTTCAGGTCTGAAGTCACTTTGTGAGGCTTACATAATAAAAACCATCCAAAAATGACCCCATTCTAGAAACTACACCCCTCAAGGTATTCAAAACTGATTTTACAAACGTCATTAACCCTTTAGGTTTTCCACAAGAGTTAATGGCAAATGGAGATAACATTTCAGAATTTCGATTTTTGGAAAATTTTCCGTTTGAATCCATTTTTTCCAGTAACAAAGCAAGGGTTAACAGCCAAACAAAACTCAATTTTTATTGCCCCGATTCTGTAGTTTTCAGAAACACCCCATATTTGGGCGTAAACTGCTGTATGGCCAAACGGCAGGGCACAGAAGTAAGGGAACGCCATATGGTTTTTGGAAGGCGGATTTTGCTGGTCTGGATTTTTGACACCATGTCCCATTTGAAGCCCCCGATGCACCCCTAGAGTAGAATCTCCAAAAAGTGACTCCATCTAAGAAACTACACCCCTCAAGGTATTCAAAACTGATTTTACAAACTTTGTTAACCCTTTAGGTGTTCCACAAGAGTTATTGGCAAATGGAGATGAAATTTCGGAATTTCTATTTTTGTTACCTTGCCTCAAAAAAAGTGTAATATAGAGCAACCAAAAATCATATTTACCCTAAAATAATACAAACAAAACTGCCACCTTATCCCGTACTTTCCAAAATGGGGTCACTTTTTGGAGTTTCCACTGTAGGGGTGCATCAGGGGGCTTCAAATGGGACATGGTGTCAAATAACCAGTCCAGCAAAATCTGCCTTCCAAAAACCATATGGCGTTCCCTTCCTTCTACGCCCTGCCGTTTGGCCATACAGCAGTTTACGACCACATATGGGGTGTTTCTGCAAACTACAGAATCAGGGCAATAAATATTGAGTTTTGTTTGGCTGTTAACCCTTGCTTTGTTACTGGAAAAATGGATTAAAATGGATAATTTGCAAAAAAATAGCTGTTTTGGGACAGTTTTGTATTTTTTGTTATTTACATCGTTGAACTGACAGGTTAGATTGTGTGCTATTTCTATAGAGCAGGTTGTTACGGACGCGACAATACCAAATATGTCTACTTTTTGGGGTTTTTGTTTCAGTTTTACATAATAAAGCATTTTTGAAAAAATGATTTTTTAGTGTCTCCACATTCTGAAAGCCATAGTTTTTTTTTTTTTTTGGCAATTGTCCTATGTAGGGGCTCATTTTTTGCGGGATGAGATGGCGGTTTGAATGGTACTATCTTGGGGTGCATATGACTTTTTGATCACTTGCTATTACACTTTTTGTGATGTAAGGTGACAAAAAATGACTTTTTTACAACGTTTTTATTTTTTATGTTTACGGCGTTCACCTGAGGGGTTAGGTCATGTTATATTTTTATAGAGCAGGTCGTTACTGAACGCGACGATACCCAATATGTATACTTTTTTTTATTTATTTTGGTTTTACACAATAATATCCTTTTGAAACAAAAAAACATGTTTTAGTGTCTCCATAGTCTGAGAGCCATATTTTTTTCAGTTTTTAGGCGATTGTCTCAGGTTGGGTATCATTTTTGCGGGATGAGGTGGCGGTTAGATTGGCACTATTTGGGGGTCATATGACGTTTTGATCGCTTGCTATTACACTTTTTGTGATGTAAGGTGACAAAAAATGGCTTTTTGACAAAGTTTTTTTTTTTTTTTTACAGTGTTTACTTGAGGGGTTAGGTCATGTGATATTTTTATAGAGCAGATTCTTACGGACGTGGAGATACCCAATATGTCTACTTTTTTTAATTTTTTTACATTTAACACTGAAAAGCATTTTTGAAACAAAAAATCATGTTTTAGTCTGAGAGGCATAGTTTTTTTATTTTTTGGGCAATTGTTTTATGAAGGGGCTCATTTTTGCGGGATGAGATGGCGGTTAGATTGGTACTATTTTGGGAGGCATACGCCTTTTTGATCGCTTTGTATTACACTTTTAGTGATGTAGGTGCCAAAAATGGCTTATTTACACCATTTTTGGTATTTTTTTTATGGCGTTCACGTGAGGGGTTCAGTCATGTGATATTTTTATAGAGCTGTTTTTTACGGACGCGGCGATACCTAATATGTGTAGTGTATTTTATTTTTTTTACTTTTTATTCAGTGATTTGTGTTTTTTTTTATTTTTTTACATTTTTTTTGGACCCAGACCCACTTGGTTCTTGTAGATCCAGTGGCTCTGGTGTCTATATAATACAGAACAGTACACTATATAGTGTACTGCACTGTATTTTTACTTTTTCACAGTCTGGTCAGACTTCTGCCTTTAGCAGAAGTCTGACCAGAGTTACCATACCATGGCAAGCAGGACGCTTCTGAAAGCGTCCTGCTGCCATGGTAACCATCACCCACTGCCATTAGAGAGTAGTGGGTGATGGATGGGAGAGGGAGGGAGCTCCCTCGCTGTTAACACCTTCCATACCGCGGTCCGTCCGGAACGCGGTAAGGAAGGGGTTAAACGGCTGGCATCTGCAGCACAGATGCCAGCCGTTTTTCTATCAGAGTGCCAGAAAATTACCAGCTTCTTATTCAAAGTCCCAATAGTCTCTCAGTATTCATTAACCCTTTCCACAGAGTCATGTAAATACAGTGCAAAGGAGTAAGATATATATCACAACATATATATATAAAGTAATTACACAGTATTAAGCAATGCAGGTTAACCACTCCCGGACCGCCGTACGCAGGATTGCGTCCTGCGGGCGGCCGGGATCTTCTGAGTGGACGCATCGGCGCGTCCTCTCGCGAGACCCGTGAGTTCCTGTGAGCGCGCGCAGACGCGCGCGCGTTCACAGGAACGCGCGTCTGGAGAGTTAGACTACAGCCTGCCAGCGATGATCAATTCCGGATCCGAGCGGGACAAAGTCTGTCCCCATAGAAATGAATGGGTCCGCAATTCCGTTCCGCAAACAGAATTGCGGACGTGTGAATGGGGCATAAGGGTCCCCTATCACCACCAGTTAGTTAGCGCCCAGCCCACTGCACCGCAGTCACTGATTTTGGCAGAGATTTTTCCATCCACATTGACCGATGCGAATGAAAAAATCTGTGCCGTTCATTTTTTTTTTTTTTTTTATCGCAGAGGCTGAACGGAAAAAAAAAATCTCATTACCCGTATGCTCAATATACGGAGAATCGCAGAAACTCCTAATGCTGGCCATACGTGTAATGATTGCGGAGACCCTCAAATGCCAGGGCAGTACAAAAACCCCACATGTGACCTCATTTTAGAAAGAAGACACCCTACAGGTATTCCGTGAGGGGGTATGGCGAGTTCATGCAAAATTTTATTTTTTGTCACAAGTTAGTGGAATATGAGACTGTAAAAAAAAAAAAAAAATCTCCGCTAACTTGTGCCACATTTTTTTTTTCTGTGAACTCGCCATGCCACTCACAGAATACCTTGGGGTGTCTTCTTTCCAAAATGGGGTCACATGTGGGGTATTTCTACTGCCCTGGCATTTTAGGGGCCCTAAAGCGTGAGAAGAAAAATGCGTAAAAATGCCCTCCTCAAAGTTACTCATTGGTTCTAGGCCTTTCGCATCTGGCTGCAAGAAGTGTCACACATGGGTATCGCCAGTACTCAGGAGAAGTAGGGCAATCAGTTTGGGGTGTATTTTTACATATACTCATGCTGGGTGAGAGAAATGTCTCTGTAAATAGACAACTTTGAATAAAAAAATGTAAAAAGTTGTCGCTTACAGCGATATTCTCACACGCAGCATGGGTATATGTAAAAATACACCCTAAAAACACATTGCCCTACTTCTCTGAGTACGGCGATACCACATGAGTGACACTTTTTGCAGCCAAGATGCGCAAAGGGGCCCTAAAACCAATGAGTACCTTTAGGATTTCACAGGGCATTTTTATGCATTTGGATTCTCACACTTTAGGGGCCCCTAAATGCCAGGTGAGTATAAATACCCCACATGTGACCCCATTTTGGAAAGAAGACACCCCAAGGTATTCCGTGAGGGACATGGTGAGTCCACAGAATTTTTATTTTTGGCACAAGTCAGCAGAAAAATTTTTTGTTTTTTTTTTTTTGTTTTTTACAAAGTCTCATATTCCACTAACTTGTGACAAAAATAAAATTTTACATGAACTCACCATACCCCTCACAGAATACCTTGGGGTGTCTTCTTTCCAAAATGGGGTCACATGTGGGTATTTATACTGTCCTGGCATTTTAGGGCCCCTAAAGCGTGAGAAGAAGTCTGGAATCCAAATGCGTAAAAATGCCCTGTGAAATCCTAAAGGTACTCATTGGTTTAGGGCCCTTTGCATCTTGGCTGCAAAGAAGTGACACATGTGGCATCGCTCAGGAGAAGTAGGCATATGTTTGGAGTGTATTTTATATATACCCATACTTTGTGTGAAAATATCTCTGTAAACGACAACTTTTAAAAATTTTTATACAAAGTTGACAATTTACAGAGATATTTCTCTCACCCAACATGGGTATATGTAAAATACACCCTAAAACACATTGCCCTACTTCTCCTGAGTACGGCGATACCACATGAGTGACACTTTTTGCAGCTGGGTGCACAAGGGCCCAAATTCCAACGAGTACCTTTAGGTTTTACATGGCGGCTCACAATTTAGCCCCGCCCAAAATGCCAGAACAGTAAACACACCCCACAAATGACCCCATTTCGGAAAGTAGACACCCCAAGGTATTCATTGAGGGGCATAGTGAGTCCGTGGGAGCTTTTTTTTTTTTTGCCAGAAGTTATCAGAAATTGAAACTTTTTTTTTTTTTTCTCAGAAAGTGTCATTTTCCGCTAACTTGTGAAAAAAAATGAAATGATACATGAACTCACCATGCCCCTCCACGAATACTTTGGGGTGTCTTCTTTCTAAAATGGTGTCATTTGGGGCTATTTATACTATCCTGACATTCTAGCACCTGAAGAAACATGACAGGCACTCAGAAAGTCAGAGCTGCTTCAAAATGCCGAAATTCACTTTTTTGCACCATAGTTTGTAAACGCTATAACTTTTACCCAAACCAATAAATATACACTTATTGGTCTTGTTTTTATCAAAGACATGTAGAACAATAAATTTAGAGAAAAATTTATATAGAAATGTAGTTTTTTTTAAAAAAATTTACAACAGAAAGTGAAAAATGTCATTTTTTTGCAAAAATTTCGGTAATTTTTGATTAATAGCAAAAAAAGTGAAAATGTCAGCAGCAATGAAATACCACCAAATGAAAGCTCTATTAGTGAGAAGAAAAGGAGGTAAAATTCATTTGGGTGGTAAGTTGTATGACGGAGCAATAAACGGTGAAAGTAGTGCAGTGCAGAATTGTAAAAAGTGGCCTGGTCATTAAGGGTGTTTAAGCTAGGGGGGCTTAAGTGGTTAACCCTTTAAAGTGAAATAAAGTAAGGAGTTTATAATTTTGCACAGGGAAAACAGCAAAAATGTCCAGTCTTCAAAGTACCTCTGCTCCATGGCACTACAAAAGATTGTAACCATAAACACACTTTAATTAATTTTCCATGCATACAGTTGTGCTCAAAATTATTCAACCCCCAATTCTGTAAAGGGTTTTAGGGAATTTGTAATTGTGTTCAGAATGAAATCTTACAAGGACTTTTTAAAGAACCAAATGCAACTAAAATGACATCAATTGTTTTGTAATACAGTATTACATTTTTATTTTAATTTTTTTGTGATTTCTTCATTGACACAATTATTCAACCCCTTAAAGGCTACCACTCTTAAGAACAGAGGTTCATTCAAGTGTTTTCGATCAGGTATTGAAAACACCTGTGGATGTCAAGGAGCAGCAATCAAGCATAATAATCACCAATTAGGCAGATTTAGGCTACGCTCAATATCTAGCTTACAATTGTCGCGCGACAAAAAGTCGCGCGACAAATAGGGCACAACTTCACTGGCAACATTTGTCGCAGACATTTTGTCGCACTATTATCATGTGACAATTTTTATAATGGGAGTCTATGGTGTTCGCATTGCGACATGCGACATGCTGCGACTGCGACGCGACAGTCGCAGAAAAACCATCTTGAATGGATTTTCTCCGACTTTTGTGTCGCAGTCGCAGCATGTCGCATAGTCGCACTGCGACACCATAGACTCCCATTATAGAAATTGTCGCGCGACAATAGTGCGACTTTATCGTGCGCGACAATTGTCGTCGTGTGAACGTAGCCTTAAATGACTGTGATACTCAACTCCTTATAGACATTTACTGGTGTGTTTACAAACATGGTGAAGTCAAGAGAATGGTCCAGGAAGACAAGAGAAGAGGTGATTTCTCTTCACAGGAAGGGCAATGGCTATAAGAAGATTGCAAAGATGTTAAACATACCAAGAGACACCATAGGAAGCATCATTCGCAAATTCAAGGCAAAGTGCACTGTTGAAGCGCTAACTGGTCGTGGCAGAAAGAAGATGCGGACTTCGACTGCTGTGCGCTACCTGAAGCGCAAAGTGGAGAAAAGTCCCCGTGTGACTGCTGAGGAACTGAAAAAAGATTTGTCAGATGCGGGTACTGAAGTTTCAGCTCAGACAATAAGGCGCACACTGCGTAATGAAGGCCTCCATGCCAGAACTCCCAGGCGCACCCCCTTGCTGTCTCCAAAGAATAAGAAGAGTCGACTGCAGTATGTCAAAAGTCATGTGGACAAACCACAAAAGTTTTGGGATAGTGTTCTGTGGACTGATGAAATAAAATTTGAACTGTTTGGGCCCATGAATCAACGCTATGTTTGGAGGAGGAAGAACAAGGCCTATGAAGAAAAGAACACCTTGCCTACTGTGAAGCATGGCGAGGGGTCAATCATGCTTTGGGGCTGTTTTGCTTCTACAGGTACAGGGAAGCTTCAGCATGTGCAAGGTACCATGAATTCTCTTCAGTACCAGGAGATATTTGATGAAAATGTGATGCAGTCCGTCACAAACCTGAGGCTTAGGAGACGTTGGACCTTTCAACAGGACAATGATCCCAAGCATACCTCCAAGTCCACTAGAGCATAGTTGCAGATTAAAGGCTGGAACATTTTGAAGTGGCCATCGCAGTCACCAGACTTAAATCCGATTGAGAACCTCTGGTGGGACTTAAAGAAAGCAGTTGCAGCGCGCAAGCCTAAGAATGTGACTGAACTGGAGTCTTTTGCCCATGAAGATACCCGTAGATCGCTGCAAGACACTTGTGTCAAGCTATGCTTCACGTTTAAAAGCTGTTATAACTGGAAAAGGATGTTGTACTAAGTACTAAGATTGAATGTCACTTGGGGGTTGAATAAAACTGATAATGATGTGAGCACAGAAAAGACATTTGTGGTTATTTCATTATAAATGTTATGTTATATTTGTCTGACTTACAAGTGCCTCTTTGATTTAATTGTAAACAAGATGACTGAAATGATCAAAATCAATGTCAAACTGGCCAAAACACTCAATTTCAGTGGGGGTTGAATAATTTTGAACACAACTGTATGTGCCTACAGAATACACAACAGTCTAGTTTTATCATTATTCTATGTAGGCTTGTGATCTTTAATTGCTTTTTCGGAATGTAAAATTTTAGGATTGTACTCGAATCCAGGGAAGTCTAACTGAATTCTGGACACGTGTTTGTCATGGAGTCATATGCCACATAAAAGAGGTCTTCGAGCCACATTGTGTCCGTGAAAGAATGTGGCAACCCTGGCTATGGTGCCACATGCCATGGATTCCAGATTCAGATGATAATTAACATACAGTGCTATAGTTAGAGAAGTGTGTGTTGTACAAATTGGTATATGTGGTATACAGTATATTTTTTTGAGATCCTGTTGCAGTGCCTATATTGTTATTGTTGTAATAGCAATGGTCTTCAGGCTGTGCTACAGCACATACACAAGATCTGACACTGTGTCTCAGTGCCATAGCAACAGATTGGCTAGCATACTGCGTTCATCTGTATTTTGATGCTGAAGTAAACAGCAGCTCTAAAATACAAGGTGTGGGGGAATGAAAAACAACATTTACAAGCTACAAAGGTTATTAAATGTAACTTTAAGATGTATAAATCCTGTAGCACATTTCTGGGTTTTCCTATACTGCATCTGCAGAATGACTAGACACCAGTGTGTGACCCCTGTTCATCTGGTACTGTACATGTATATTCCAGAACTGAGAGCTGGTGGTTGGTGGGCTAACATGACTTTCCCATGCTGCCAATGCATTCCTGGCACATGTGCAGGAGCATACACAGACTTGAAGCATTGAAACTAAAGCAAAATACCTTTTTTTCCAGTATGCATCAGAAACATAGGCTGAAGGATGATTACAGACAGATAGATAGATAGATAGATAGATAGATAGATAGATAGATTTGCAATTTGTACACTGTGCAAATTATCCGGGAAAAGATATTTATGACTTATGCTCAGGAGAGGTCATCAGTATCAGATCTGCAGGGGTGCGACACTCGGGACCCCTGCAGATCAGCTGCTAGAAGAGTCCTTAAGAGCTCGCCTCTTCCTAGGCCAGTGACATCAGTTTACATCGGTCACATGTCAATGGGACTCAGCTGCAATACTATGCACAACCGCTTCACAATGTATGGCACTGTCCTTTAACCTCTTAAACTGTGGACCAGTGAAAGGTCCTCTTTATTAGGCAAATGTATATACATGCAGAGCGGCACCCAGGGATGACCCTGCACTTACTTGTATCCCTGGGTGCCGCTCCGTTCGTCCGCTGTAGCCCCCGGTACCGGCGCTCGTGCTTCTGATAATTTTGCCTGGGGCGGAGACATCTTATTTTGCCCTGGGTGTCTCCTTCTCCCAAGGCTGGAGCGCTGGCCAATTGCAGCGCTCAGCTCTTTAAGGACACAGGGAGTACAGGTACGCCCTGATGTCCGAGTCCTTAAGGACACAGGACGTACATGTACGTCCTGTGTAGTTCCGATCATCACCGTGCGGTACGGGGTGATCCGAACAGAGTGCCTGCCGAAAACATTCAGCAGGCACTCTGGGACAATGCCGAGGGGGGTCCTGTAGTTTTCTGCATTTCCGCGTTATTCTGGTCTCTGGTGACCCGATAACCCGGTACAGGATGGTGATCGGTGGGGTGATAACACCCCACCAATTACCATCCTTAGATCCTGTGAGGTGATGGTGACATCACCTCACAGGATCGATCCTGATAGGTTGATCGGGCGGGCGGGGGTTAACTCCCCCTGCTTTTCTCCTCCTCCTGCATTCTTTGACCGGGAGCGAGGAGAGAGGAACCACCATCTTCATCCCAGCAGCCCAGACTTCCCCCCACACCCTCCTGTGCCCTTTCAGAGTTCGATCTGGCGCTATCATGTAGGTCAGGGAGAGCATAAGGGAAAGGCTTATGTTAGGCAGGGAGAGTTAGGGAGAGTTAAAGCTAGAGCTGTGTTACCCTAGACCCCACAGGGGTGCTGCAGCTTTTTTTACAGCGTTTTTTTTTTTTAAAAAAAATTTGCGTACGGTCACTGTTAGCGCATCGCCCACCCCTCCGCTGATCAGTGCTGGATGGCTGATCAGCGAGTTTGAATATTTTTTAACCCTTTGTTCATTTGATTGCTTTCTCTTTTTTTTAGTTAGTTCTTTTTTTTTTAGGTTTAGGGAACAGTTCGGGAACACCCGTGCCCCCACACACACGCACACTGAATTAAGATTTACACACACACAAATGCACCCACACACTCTCCCCTATGGCTCGCCGGACATTCTCGGCCGAGGATGCATACGCCCAGCTTGCCTCCGAATCCGAGAGTCCCAGTGAGGACGAGGATGACCCCACATTCCTTTTGTCATCTGCGTCCTCCTCCTCATCTAGCGATTATGAGCCCCCGAGGCGGCGGAGACGCCGCCAGGTGGAGTAAGGGGATCGCCTTGCTAGTGACCCTGTGACCCACCCTAGTACAAGAAGGCCCACCAGATAAGTTCACCTGAGCCCCCAACCGGTGAACTTGGATGGTGTACCCCAGAGAATTTTGTTAGCGGGAAACTTGTGTGGGACCTTGTGCACCCACTACTAGATAAAAATCAGCATGGCCTCACTACCTACCCCCTCCAGGTACCTATCCCCAGTGGTGAGACCCGTGCCCTTACCAGTGAAAACCTGTTGCTGGTCAGATATAAGGACAAGAGGGATGTCCTTATGCTGACCACAATTCACGGTAACAGCATCTCCCCTGTCCCTGTGAGAGGTACAACGGCAACGGTCTTCAAGCCCGATTGTATCATCGACTAGAATCGGTGTTTGGGAGGAGTTGATCTCTCTGATCAAGTCCTCAAGCCATATAATGCAATGCGCAAAACCCGGACATGGTACAAAAAAGTTGCGGTCTACTTGGTGCAGGTTGCCATATACAACTCTTTTGTGCTGTCCCGGAACGCTGGCAACACAGGGAAATTCCTACTGTTCTATGAGGCAGTCCTCAAGGCCCTAATCTTTTCTGACCGGGAAAGAGCAGGCCGGAGTACCTCGGTAAATGGAGGTGCCCGGATTGTCCCTGGCCAACACTTTCCATGTCCGATCCCCCATACTGGAAAGAAGGGACGAACCCTCCAAAAATGCAGAGTGTGTCAAAGGAGGGGGATACGGAAGTACACCACCACTCAGTGTGATACATGCCCAGAACATGCCTCTGCATTGACGGTTGATTCAGAGAGTACCACACTTCCATGGAGTACTAAATTTATTACCCCATTTTCCATTTAGCCACTGACAATCGGATAAAAACTATGATTCTCAGACTTGAGACACCCCCAAAAAGAATTGCAAAAATGATAGTTTATAAATATAAAATAATTTATTTTAAAAATTAGACAAATTATGTATTGCCGCATCAGTAATAATCTGCCCTATAAAAATGCCACATGACCTAACCCCTTAGATTAACACGGAAAAAGAAAGAAGTTGCAAATAAAGGAATTTTTTTGTCACCTTACATAACAAAACGCGTAATAGCAAGCGATCAAAAAGTAATATGCCCCCCAAAAAAGTGCCAATAAAACCGTCCTCTTATCCCGTAAAAAATGAGCCCCTACCGAAGACAATCGGGTAAAAACTTTAAAAAAATTGACTGTTAGACTGTGTAGATAGTTACATTTTTTTTAGTTTGTTTCAAATTTTTTCTTCAATTTTTTGTTTTAAAAAGTAGATAAATTATGTATCGCCACGTCCGTAATAATCTGCCCTATAAAAATACCCCATGACCTAACCCCTTAGATTAACATGAAAAAAAAAAAGGTGCAAAATAAATTTTTTCGGTCACCTTACATATAAAAATGCATAATAGCCAGCGATCAAAAAGTCACATGCTTCCCAAAATAGTTCCATCCCACAAAAAATAAGCCCCTACCTAATACAATCGTCTAAAAAACTTAAAAAAATGACTCTTTTTGTATCAAAAAGGATAATATAGTCTAAAACCTAAATAATTGTAGAAAAGTAAACTTATTATGTATTGCTGCGTCCGTAATAATCTCCTCTATAAAAATACCCCATGACCTAAAACCCCAGATTAACACGGTCCGAAAAAAAAAACTTAAGACGGTGCCAGAACAGTCATTTCTGGCACTTTTCCATTTCAATCCTTCTTTACCCGTAAAAAAGCAAGGGTTAACAGCCAAACAAAATGTAATATTTACTACCCTGATACTGCAGTTTACAGAAACGCCAAATTTGTGGTCGTAAACTGCTGTATCACTAAAAGGTAGGGTGCAAAAGAAAAGGACCGACATGGTTTCTGGAAGGCCGATTTTGATGGCCTTTTTTATTGACACCATGTCCTTTTTGAAGCCCCCCTGATGCACCCCTAGAGCATAAACTCTCTAAAAGTGACCCCATCTAAGACACTACACCCCTCAAGGTATTCAAAACTGATTTTACAAACTTTATTAACCCTTTAGGTGTTCCTCAACAATTAATGGAAAATGCAGATGAAATTTCAGAATTTCAATTTTTGGTAACCTTACCTCACAAAAATGTAATATAGAGCAACTAAAAATCATATGTACAGTAAAAATAGTCCCAACAAAATCGCCACCTTATGCCGTAGTTTCCAAAATGGGGTCACTTTTAGGGAGTTTCTACTCCAGGGGTGCATCAGGGGGGCTTGAAACAGGACACTGTGTAAATAAACCGGTCCATAAAAATCAGCCTTCCAAAAACCACACTGCGCTCCTTTCCCTCTATGCCCCGCCGTGTGGCCGTACAGTAGTGTACGACCACATATTGGGTGTTTCTATAAAAGACAGAGTCAGGGCAATATAGATACAGTCTTGTTTGGCTGTTAACCCTTGCTATGTTAGTGTAAAAAATGGGTAAAAATAGAAAATCTGAAATTTCATCTCCATTTGCCAATAACTCTTGTGGAGCACCTAAAGGGTTAACAACATTTGTAAAATCAGTTTTGAGTACCTTGAAGGGTGTAGTTTTTGGGTGGTTTCTATGTAACCCTCACAAAGTGACTTTAAACCTGTACTGGTACCTAAAAAAATGGGTTTTTGAAAATTTCTGAAAATTTCCAATATTTGCTTCTAAACTTCTAAGCCTTGTAACGTCCCCCAACAATAAAATGGCATTCACAAAATGATTCAGACATGAAGTAGACATAATGGATATGTAAATTAATAACTATTTTGGAGGTATTACTATATATTAAAGAAGTACAGAAATTGAAACTTGGAAATTTGCGAATTTTTCCCAAATTTTTGTAAATTTGGTATTTTTTGAAAAATAAAAATGAGTTTTTTTTAACTTCATTTTACCAGTGTCATGAAGTACACTATGTGACGAAAAAACAATCCCAGAATGGGCTGGATAAGTAGAAACGTTTTAAAGTTATTTGCACATAAAGTGACACTGGTCAGATTTGCATAAAAAAGGCCTGGTCCTTAAGGTGAAATATGGCCATGTCCTTAAGGGGTTAAAAGGTGCATGGAGCCTTCATTGCTCACCAGAGCTCTAGTGAGCACAGCAGCTCCCTGAAACAGCTGATCGCCAGGGTTGCCAAGACTTGGACTCTTATTGATGTGATAATAATGACCTATCCTAAGGATGTCATCATTATCTTTCCCGAATAATACCTTTAACTGATTCACCACACCAAGGCCCGTAGGCACTCAGCCCCAGACTGCAGCGATGGAGCCACGACAGGTAAATTAGTGACAGTGTGACAGAACAAAAAATTTTCCTTTTAGTGCCCCCAGTAAAGCTAATGTCCCCATAGTGACCCCCCTCCATAATGTCTGCCAGTAAAAAAAAATGCCCTCTTATGTGTGCCAGTACAAAATTCCCCTATTTAGTGTCCCCAGTAGAAATAATGCCCCTGTAGTGCTCCTCCCAGTTATATTAACTCCCCCTATAGTGGCCCAACAGCATGCTGCCAAATTAAAATAATAAACTCAAATGCTTATCTGCATGCAGCTGTCAGTGATGCAGTGCAGGACACAGGCCTCTTCTAGTCTGTTTATTGAGCTGTTTGATGCCTGGCTCAGGCGGTGAGATGATGATGTCATTGCGCCACCTGCACCAGCCTCTGATAGGCTACAGGCACTAGGACTTAAGCCTATCAGAAGGATTGGTGGGGCAGGGAAACATGGCTCCTGTGCCCCGCCACAGAATCCAACTGTATCACCATTCTGAGGGTAGTGATACAGTTGAATATAGAGAGATGAGTGCTTCCACAATGTAAGTGCTCATTGCCCACGACTCTACTGCCACCCCCACTTGTTCTTAGGTGGAGCCACCTCAGACAAGCACCCCACCCCCCTTGTCTAATTGGCGATGTGCCCCTGTATAATAGCATATTTTGCATATTAGATTAAGACAACAATTTTAAAAAATGTAAACATTTGAAAAAAAAAGTTACTTCCCAGAACCCAGAGTACGAATACATTTCAGAATTCTGATGATTTGTATTAGTAAAATGTATTTAGTCTGTTGCTTATAACACTAGTGCTTTAGAAACTATGCCACATAGAATGTATGCCACATTTTGATAGAAAAATTCTTATTTTATCACAATGAAGAAGATGTATTGAAGGGAGGAAGTTTCTCTTATGCTTGATTGCATAATTTATAAAAAAAAAAAAAAAAAAAACATTAAATTAGTGTTGTAACTAGTGTTGAGCGAACAGTTCGAGCATCGTTCGGATTCGTACCGAATTTTGGGGTGTCCGTGACACGGACCCGAACCCGGACATTTTCAAAAAAGTTCGGGTTTGGGTCCGGTGTTCGTCGATTACTTCCCGCTTTCTGAAGGGCTGCACAGCAGCCAATCAGCTAGTGTTTTACTTCTTGCCCTAAGAGCCCATCACAGCCATGCCTACTAATGGCATGGCTGTGATTGGCCAAGTGCAGCATGTGACCCAGCTTCTGTCAGGGCGAGATAGGCAGAGATTAAGAAGTGAATGATCTACATTTCTACACCTGTGCATCAGAACAACTCAGCTGAGCTGTTCACTGAAAGTCACTATTTTGTTGAGACTGGCCAGAGCGATTTTTACTGGCACATGTAACTGGGCTGACCGGCGGTGGCCATTTTGGGACTTGTGGTGTGCCAGCACAAGCTGCCACAGAGTCTAAACCAAAGCTCCAAAGAAGTGAAAAATCTACACCTGTGAATCAGAACAACAGCGTTTCAGCTGCTCAGTCAAAGTCAATTTTTTTTCTGACTGGGCAGACCGTTTTCTGGCACATGTTACTGGGCTGATAGGCGGCGGCCATTTTGGGACTTGTGGTGCTACAGCAAAAGCTGCCACAACGTCCATTAATCTCATGTAATAGTCGATTTTTTCATAGATATACTACATCAGGGGTTTGGCTGTGCTTGTGTCACCCATACTAACTGCAAAGATATTTAATATATCAGTGGTGAAACTGAAAGTAACCCACTTGGATAGCAAATCCCATGAATGTGCTGTTCCAGCTAGTCTAGCCAGTGCCACTACAGCCAAGTCCAATACTGTCAGCCAGAAAAAAAAATATTCTGGTGTTAGACCAGAAGAAGCACTCCTGTTGTAATTAATACTATAAAAAGACTTAGGCAATATTTCATCCAGTGTGGGAAATTTATCTAGCAAAACTAGCATTTTAAAAATTCCGGTGTTCTGAAATACCAGCAGCCCTCTTGTAATTTAATACCGCAAAAAGGCATTATATCGTCCAGTGTTGTAATTTTGGTGAAAAAAAGGCCAATTTAATCAATCTGGTGTTAGTTACACCAGAAACAGTAGGCCTCACGTTTTTACTCCTGTAAAAAGGAATTAATACAGGAAAAAGGCATTACATTGTTCAGTGTTGTAATTTTGGTGAAAAAAAGGCCAATTTAATCAATCTGGTGTTAGTTAGACCAGAAACAGTAGGCCGCACATTTTTTACTCCTGTAAAAAGGAATTATATCTCCCCGTGTGGGAATGTATGTTCCAAAACTAGCATTTTAAAAATTCTGGTGTCCAATTTGCAGCAGTTTTTTTGTAATTAATACCAGAAAAAGGAATTATATCTTCCAGTGTGGGAATTTATGTACACAAACTAGCATTTTAAAAATTCTGGTGTCCAATTAGCAGCAGTCTTCTTGTAATTAATACCTGAAAAAGGCATTACATTGTCCAGTGTTGTAATTTTGGTGAAAAAAAGGCCAGTTTAATCAATCTGGTGTTAGTTACACCAGAAACAGTAGGCAGCAACGTTTTTACTCCTGTAAAAAGGAATTAATACCGGAAAAAGGCATTACATTGTCCAGTGTTGTAATTTTGGTGAAAAAAAGGCCAATTTAATCAATCTGGTGTTAGTTACACCAGAAACAGTAGGCCTCACGTTTTTACTCCTGTAAAAAGGAATTAATACCGGAAAAAGGCATTACATTGTCCAGTGTTGTAATTTTGGTGAAAAAATGGCCAAATTAATCAATCTGGTGTTAGTTACACCAGAAACAGTAGGCCTCACGTTTTTACTCCTGTAAAAAGGAATTAATACCGGAAAAATGCATTACATTGTCCAGTGTTGTAATTTTGGTAAAAAAAAAGGCCAATTTAATCAATCTGGTGTTAGGTACACCAGAAACAGTAGGCCTCACGTTTTTACTCCTGTAAAAAGGAATTAATACTGGAAAAAGGCATTACATTGTCCAGTGTTGTAATTTTGGTGAAAAAAGGCCAATTTAATCAATCTGGTGTTAGTTAGACCAGAAACAGTAGGCCGCACGTTTTTACTCCTGTAAAAAGGAATTATATCTCCACGTGTGGGAATCTATGTACCAAAACAAGCATTTTAAAAATTCTGGTGTCCAATTTGCAGCAGTTTTCTTGTAATTAATACCGGAAAAAGAAATTATGTCTTCCAGTGTGGGAATTTATGTACACAAACTAGCATTTTAAAAATTCTGGTGTCCAATTAGCAGCAGTCTTCTTGTAATTAATACCTGAAAAAGGCATTACATTGTCCAGTGTTGTAATTTCGGGGGAAAAAAGGCCAATTTAATCAATCTGGTGTTAGTTACACCAGAAACAGTAGGCCTCACATTTTTACTCCTGTAAAAAGGAATTAATACCGGAAAAAGGCATTACATTGTCCAGTGTTGTAATTTTGGTGAAAAAAGGCCAATTTAATCAATCTGGTGTTAGGTACACCAGAAACAGTAGGCCTCACGTTTTTACTCCTGTAAAAAGGAATTAATACCGGAAAATGGCATTACATTGTCCAGTGTTGTAATTTTGGTGAAAAAAAGGCCAATTTAATCAATCTGGTGTTAGTTACACCAGAAACAGTAGGCCTCACGTTTTACTCTTGTAAAAGGAATTAATACCGGAAAAGGCATTACATTGTCCAGTGTTGTAATTTTGGTGAAAAAAGGCCAATTTAATCAATCTGGTGTTAGTTAGACCAGAAACAGTAGGCCGCACGTTTTTACTCCTGTAAAAGGAATTATATCTCCCGTGTGGGAATCTATGTACCAAAACTAGCATTTTAAAAATTCTGGTGTCCAATTTGCAGCAGTTTTCTTGTAATTAATACCGGAAAAAGAATTATATCTTCCAGTGTGGGAATTTTGGTGCTAAAAAATAATATATTTTATTGTGGTGCGAGTTGAATCGCAACAATGAGGAAACATTCTATTAAGGGACGAGGACGCGGTCGTGGTGGTGTCCGTGGAGCCTCTGTTGCTGGCAGAGGGCGTGGCCGTTCGGCCTCAGGCGCACAAAGTAGTGAACCAACTCCCTCAAGTAGCCGGCAGAATTTACAGCGATATTTGGTGGGGCCCAATGCCGTTATGAGGATGGTAAGGCCTGAGCAGGTACAGGCATTAGTCGATTGGGTGGCCGACAGTGCTTCCAGCACGTTCACCACATTGTCTTCCGCCCAGTCTTCTGCGGAAAGCGCACAGGTGGCACCTGAAAACCAAGCCCATCAGTCTGTCACATCACCCCCATGCATATCAGGGAAACTGGCTGAGCCTCAAGTTATGCAGCAGTCTCTTATTCTGTTTGAAGACTCTGCTCCCACGGTTTCCCAGGGCGTCCACCTAGCCCTTCCCCAGCGGTGGAAGACATTCCATGCACTGACGCACAACCACTTATGTATCCAGATGATGAGGACATGGGAATACCACCACAGCAGAGTGACCGAGTCTCTGATGATGACGAAACACTGGTGCCCACTGCCGCGTCTTATTGCAGTGTGCAGACTGAACAGGAGGAGGTCAGGGAGGAAGACTGGGTGGAAGACGATGCAGAGGGCGATGAGGTCTTAGACCCCACATGGACTGAAGGTCGTGCCGCTGACTTAAATAGTTCAGAGGAAGAGGCAGTGGTGAGACCGAGACAACAGCGAAGCCAAAGAGGGAGCAGGGGGCAAAAGCAGAACAGCCGCCGTCCAGAGAGTTCGCCTGCTATTGGCCAGCGCCAACAGGGACCCAGCACCCCAAAAGGCATCTTCAAGGAGTTCCCTGGCATGGCACTTCTTCAAACAATGTGCTGAGGACAAGACCAGAGTGATTTGCACGCTGTGCCATCAGACCCTGAGGCGAGGCATTAACGTTCTTAACCTGAGCACCACCTGCATGATCAGGCATCTACATGCAAAGCATGAACTGCAGTGGAGTACACACCTTAAAAACAAGGAACCCGCTCAGGCTCCCCTGCTCCCTCTACCGCTGCTGCCTCGGCTTCCGCCTCAAAGGAATGTTGCCACCTGCCGAGCAGCAAACAGAGGATGTGCCACCGACACCACCACCACCACTGCCACCGTCACCTAGCGTCTCCACTATTTCACACAGCAGCGTTCAGCTCTCCATCTCTCAAACCTTTGAGAGGAAGCGCAAATTCCCAACTAGTCACCCTCGAGCCCTTGGCCTGAATGCCAGCATTTCTAAACTACTGGCCTTTGAAATGCTGTTATTCCGGCTGGTGGACACAGACAGCTTCAAACAGCTGATGGCCATGGCTGTCCCCCAGTATGTGGTTCCCAGCCGCCACTACTTCTCCAAGACAGCCGTGCCTTCCCTGCACATGCAAGTGTAAGATAAAATCAAGTGTACACTGCGCAACGCCATTTGTGGCAATGTCCACCTAACCACAGATACGTGGACCAGTAAGCACGGCCAGGAACGCTATATCTCCCTAACTGCACACTGGGTAAATGTAGTGGCGGCTGGGCCCCAGGCGGAGAGTTCCTTGGCGCACGTCCTTCCGCCGCCAAGGATCACGTGGCATCATTCTTTGCCTCCTCTAGCCTCCTCCTCCTACTCGGCTTCCTCCTCCTCTGCTTCCAGCAGCTCATCCAGTCAGCCACACACCTTCACCACCAACTTCAGCACAGCCCGGGGTAAACGTCAGCAGGCCATTCTGAAACTCATATGTTTGGGGGACAGGCCCCACACCGCGCAGGAGTTGTGGCGGGGTATTGAACAACAGACCGACCAGTGGTTGCTGCCGGTGGGCCTCAAGCCCGGCCTGGTGGTGTGCGATAATGGGCGAAATCTCGTGGCAGCTCTGGGACTAGCCGGTTTGACGCACATCCCTTATCTGGCGCATGTGCTGAATTTGGTGGTGCAAAAGTTCATTCACAACTACCCAGACATGTCAGAGCTGCTGCATAAAGTGCGGGCTGTCTGTGCGAGCTTCCGGCGCTCACATCCTGCCGCTGCTCGCCTGTCAGCAATACAGCGGAACTTCGGCCTTCCCGCTTACCGCCTAATATGCGACGCGCCCACCCGGTGGAACTCCACCTTGTGCCTGCGCAACGACAGCAGAGTTGCCCACATTTTAATGTGTGCTGACTACTGGGTGGCCACCCTGCTGGATCCACGGTACAAAGACAATGTGCCCACTTTACTTCCTGCACTGGAGCATGATAGGAAGATGCGCGAGTACAAGCGCGCGCTGGTAGACGTGCTCCTGAGAGCATTCCCAACTGTCACAGGGGAAAAGGTGGAAGGCCAAGCCCAAGGCAGAGGAGGAGCTAGAGGTCGCCCACGCAGCAGTGTCACGGCCAGCTCCTCTGAGGGCAGGGTTAGCATGGCAGAAATGTGGAAAAGTTTTGTCTCCATGCCACAGCTAACTGCCCCACCACCTGATAAGGAACGTGTTAGCAGGAGGCAACATTTCACTAACATGGTTGAACAGTACATCTGCACACAACTCCACGTACTGACGGATGGTTCGGCCCCATTCAACTTCTGGGTTTCCAAATTGTCCACGTGGCCAGAATTAGCATGTTATGCCTTGGAGGTGCTGGCCTGCCTGGCGGCCAGCGTTTTATCTGAGCGTGTATTCAGCACGGCAGGGGCGTCATTACTGACAAACGCAGCCGCCTGTCCGCAGCCAACGTGGACAAGCTGACGTTTATAAAAATGAACCAGGCATGGATCCCACAAGACCTGACCCTCCCTTGTGCAGAGTAGTCCTTAATAACTGCCTTAAACCATGTTGTCTTGTACTCCTGGCCACTTCTTCATTGAAAATCAATTTTGAAATTAAGTAGGATCTTGGGGTGCAACCCAGAGTTGAATGAACCTTCCCTCTGTCTGGGTGCCGGGGCCAAAGTACATGAAAGTGTCCTTCTCCTGTGCTGGGTGATATGAATGTTATACTTGTGCTGTCTGACATGTCTCCTTTGTGTGGGTGCAGGGGCCAAAGTCACTGAAAGCGGCCTTCTCCTGTGGTGGGTGATCGAAATGCCTGATTCTCTGCTGTGGGACCTCTCTCCTCTTTCTGGGTGCAGGGGTCAAACAAAGAAACAAAAGGTGGCCTACTCCTGTGGTGGTTGACATGATGCCTGATTCTCTGCTGTGGGACCTCTCTCTCCTCCGTGTGGCTGCAGGGGTCAAGGTCTCTAAAGTGCCCTTCTCCTGTGGTGGTTGATGTAAAACTGATGCTTGTGCTATCTGACCTGTCTCCTCTGTGTCGGTGCTAAGGCCTAAGTCACTGAAAGCGGCCTTCTCCTGTGCTGGCTGATATAAATGCCTGAATCTCTGCTGTGGGACCTCTCTCCTCCGTGTGGCTGCAGGGTCAAAGTCTCTAAAAGTGCCCTTCTCCTGTGGTGGTTGATGTAAAACTGATGCTTGTGCTATCTGACCTGTCTCCTCTGTGTCGGTGCTAAGGCCTAAGTCACTGAAAGCGGCCTTCTCCTGTGCTGGCTGATATAAATGCCTGAATCTCTGCTGTGGGACCTCTCTCCTCCGTGTGGCTGCAGGGGTCAAAGTCTCTAAAGTGCCCTTCTCCTGTGGTGGTTGATGTAAAACTGATGCTTGTGCTATCTGACCTGTCTCCTCTGTGTCGGTGCTAAGGCCTAAGTAACTAAATGGTGGCCTTCTCCTGAGGTGGTTGATATGATGCCTGATTATGTGCTGTGGGACCTCTCTCCTCTTTCTGGGTGCAGGGGTCAAATTAACTAAGGTGGCCTACTCCTGTGGTGGGTGATCTGTAAAACTGATGCTTGCGCTATCTGACCTGTCTCCTCTGTCTCGTTGCTAAGGCCTAACTCACTGAAAGTGGCCTTGTCATGTGCTGGGTGATATAAATGTTATACTTGTGCCATCTGACATGGTTGCCGGGGTCCCATTAAATGGTGGCCTACTCCTGTGGTGGGTGATCTAAATGCCTGATTCTCTGCTGTGAAACCTCTCTCCTCCGTCTGGGTGCAGGGTCAAAGTCTCTCAAAGTCGCCTTCTCCTGTGCTGGGTGATGTAAATGCTGATGCTTGTGCCATCTGACATGGTTGCGGGGTCCCATTAAATGATGGCCTACTCCTGTGGTGGGTGATCTAAATGCCTGATTCTCTGCTGTGAAAACCTCTCTCCTCCGTCTGGGTGCAGGGGTCAAAGTCTCTCAAAGTGGCCTTCTCTTGTGCTGGGTGATGTAAAACTGATGCTTGTGCCATCTGACATGGTTGCCGGGGTCCCATTAAATGATGGCCTACTCCTGTGGTGGGTGATCTAAATGCCTGATTCTCTGCTGTGAAACCTCTCTCCTCCGTCTGGGTGCAGGGGTCAAAGTCTCTCAAAGTCGCCTTCTCCTGTGCTGGGTGATGTAAATACTGATGCTTGTGCCATCTGACATGGTTGCCGGGGTCCCATTAAATGATGGCCTACTCCTGTGGTGGGTGATCTAAATGCCTGATTCTCTGCTGTGAAAACCTCTCTCCTCCGTCTGGGTGCAGGGGTCAAAGTCTCTAAAAGTGGCCTTCTCTTGTGCTGGGTGATGTAAAACTGATGCTTGTACCATCTGACATGGGTGCAGGGTCAAATTAACTAAATGGTGGCCTACTCCTGTAGTGGGTGATATGATGCCTGAATATGTGCTGTGGGGCCTCTCTCCTCTTTCTGGGTGCAGGGGTCAAAGTAACTAAAAGTGGCCTTCTCCTGTGCTGGATGGTATAAATGTAATGCTTGTGCTATCTGACATGTCTCCTCTGTCTGGGTGCTAAGGCCTAAGTCACTGAAAGTGGCCTTCTCCTGTGGTGGTTGATATGATGCCAGATTCTCTGCTGTGGGACCTCTCTCCTTTGTCTGGATGCTGGGGTGAAATAATAGTAGCGACCTTCTCCATTGGTGGGTGATTTGAAGCCTGATTCTGTGCTATGGGACCTAACTCCAATTAATATTGGTTAATTTTTATTTATTTTATGTTAAGTCATCATTTCCCTATCTACATTTGTTTGCAGGGGATTTACCTACATTTTGCTGCCTTTTGCAGCCCTCTAGCCCTTTCCGGGAGTCTTTTACAGCCTTTTTAGTGCCCAAAAGTTCGGGTCCCCATTGACTTCTATGGGGTTAGGGTTCGGGATGAAGTTCGGGTTGAGTTCGGATCACGAACCCAGACATTTTCCGGAAGTTCGGCCGAACCTCTCGAACCCAAACATCCAGGTGTTCACTCAACTCTAGTTGTAACTTGAACTGGGTATATTATAAATTTGAAGTTTGGGGAATATTGAGATCCTATTGAGTGATTTAGGTCCTATACGGTATGTCCTTGCCTTGATTCACAACTTGTATCTATGATCCATGTGGCTGCAATTAAAGTACAGGAAGTCTTGATATACAGTAGCTTTTGTACAAATAAAACAATGGGAAAAAAAGGTAGCACTCGTAGAGGCCTTTATAGGGGTGTAGAACACTGTGCCTTGCAGTAATAAGCATAGGGAGTGTGCTTTGGTAGTGAAATAATACTGTGAGTCAGTATGACATGCAGATGACAGGCGTCGCTATTTGAATCACTGCTCACTTCACTTATTTGGGCAGTCACAGGGCCAAAACTGTCCAAATAACTCAAGTATGAACTCAGCATTACAGCTCAATGTTAAAGAAGAAGCGCACTCCTTTTACACCGTCATCAGCTGATTCCATATAGATGTCTACAGAACCTGTTCTATTAAGCGCTCATACAGGGAGCCCACAGGACACAAGGAGCTGAACATAAGGGGCAGAGGGAAAACACAGAGGTGACAGTGGGAACTCTCAGGTCAGTGACCATCAGTACTTGAAGGCAGTTCAGGGCTGCAACAATGAAAATGTGACCCCAGCAGCCCTTCCTTCAGAGACACTGCTGCATGCTTCTTACTAGATGGACTTACCAGGTGCTTTCTAATAGAAAGGTCCTGGGATATCCAGCAGTCTGACAGCTGAGGTCAGAGCCTGTGGGTCAGATGCAGCAGAAGGCCCAGTCACCCAGTCTGATGTTTGGGCATTGCAGCCTAGAGCAAGTGCAGGCAAAGAAAGGGGGGCTATATTTTCTCTGCCCACACATAACGTCCAAATGCTGGCCTGTCACTGAGCTTTGGGGAGACTGGTGGGGGGGGCGGGAGGGTTACACTTAGATATATAACAGCATGGCATGCATTGCATTATGGGCGATCCCGCATTCCCAGAGTTCCTTTCTCCATGTCCTCACACGTGCAGCAGCAATTTTAGGAATAAATGCGATTTGCCACCATCAATCGCGAGGAAATTCGGAATCGGTGCAAATCGAATAATTCCTAAAATTCAGATCGAATTCCACTTCGTGAGCTTCGATTCGCTCATCTCTAATTGCTTCCTTTACATTTCTATTTTCCCACATTGTTTTTTTCTTGTTCCTTACCGTGTTATTCCTATAATGAATGTACCTTTCACAAGATGCTTTACAAAATATTTTTAAATATTTTGTGGCTGCATTTTTATTTTTGAAGACGTTATCCCAGTTATTTAGGCTTATGGCCTCTCTTAGCTGGTCAAATTTAGCTTTTTCGAAGTTTGCATTTTTGTGCTTACCTGAAGAAACACTCTTTTAAATGACAATTGAGAGGTTATTATTTCATGTTATACCTATGGTGCCCACGTTGTTGTTATTTCATGGTCACAATTTCCCAGGTCTCCACCAACCTGCATGTCTGTTGTTCTGTCAGTTCTATTGGTTACTACTAAGGGTACTTTCACACTTACGTTGGTGCGGATCCGTCTGTTTATTTGCACAGACGGATCCGCACCTATAATGCAAACGTTTGTATCCGTTCAGAACGGATCCGTTTGCACTAAAATGACAAAGTCAAAAACGGATCCGTTTTGAATTACATTGAAAGTTAATGGGGAACGGATCCGTTTTCAAATGCACCATATTGTGTCATTAAAAACGGATCCGTCCCCATCGACTTACATTGTAATTAAAAACTGATCCGTTAGGCTCCGCCTCTTCAGACGGACACCAAAATGCTGCAAGCTGCGTTTTGGTGTCCGTCTCCAAGACGGAATAGAGGCGGAACGGAGCCTAACTGATGCATTCTAAACGGATCCTTATCCATTCAGAATGCATTGGGGCTTAACTGATCCGTTTTGGACCATTTATGAGAGCCCTGAAAAGGATCTCACAAACGGAATCCAAAACGCTAGTGTGAAAGTACCCTAAGTCCAGTATGGCCGTTCATCCAGTCAGATCCTGAACCAACTTGCCAAGTTAATTGTCTTCAGTTATTTCCAAGAATCCGTTTCCTTTACAAGAACTACAGGCTTCAGTTTCCCAGTCTATAACCGGGAAGTTTAAACCCCCCATAATTAAGACCTCATTATGATTTTCCAGCTCATTTATTTCCTTTAGTAGTAGATTTTCTGTGGACTCTGGTATATTTGGTGGCTTATAACAAACTCTTATCAGTATTTAAGTGTTCTTGCATGGCAAGGCCACTTACTGTTATCTCACAAATATATTCTTATTATAGCCAAATTTAGCACCCTAACTCCTCCCACAGTTCTTACACTACATAGACAGTATTATACTGAAACGTGCAGATTGTTCCCAATTAGTGTGCTATTACTTTGTGAAACGTTTCACTGAATGGTTCACAAAATATGAGCGTTTTTGTGGTGAAATTGGTCCCATAGGAATGAATGGCGGAATGTTCAAAACTAGATTGGGAGCAGACAAAAGCTAGAGTGTGAGCTGAAAAATCAGGACATGATTTCTAAACTGCCACCACATTTTCAAGCCCACCTACACAAATATTACATCAAAACGTTCAGCTATCCCTGCTGCCACTAAAAATTTCCATGGCTAAGCCATAGTCCTGATAGTTTTCACAATATGACCATTTGTTTGCAACTCACGGCGTCCATTGACATTTATTGAAACTCCACCCTAGCCACAATCAATTAGTTAGTGTAATGTTTACTATCTTTACTCACTCCAAATACTCCACACAGTTACTCTACCCACTCTATAAAGTTACTTTGCCCAGTTCAACCTTTCCACAGTTACTCCAGCCACTCCAACCACACAACTGTTACTCAAGCCACTCCACCCAGTTACTTCGCCCACTCCAGTTGTAGTCTACTTTAGTTTTTGCCTCTATGTATTTCTACCCACAGTGACTCCACATGTTCATTTTCCTCACTTCCCAGAGTGTGGGCTTTAGACAGGTATTTACATAAATGCAAACCCCTCCCCGGTTTTCATGATCTTTTCTACACAGACTGTAACCCTGTACGTTAACCGCCCATTAATAGCTATCATCCAGCCATGTCTCAGTTATTCCCACTATGTCATAGTCCTCAGACATTACTAATTCCAGTTTACCAGTTTTATTAGTCAGGCTTCTTGTTAACTGTTCTAGTCCCTCCCTCCATTCCTTCCCCAGTTCCATTACCTAGCCCCAGGTCTCTATCTGCACTGTCTTCCCCACACAAAATGTAGTTACCATTCCCCCAGTCCCTATTTTAAACACTCCTTCAACCTTCTAGCCATCTTCCCCCAAAAAACATCTGCACCTACCCCATTGAGATGCAGAACATCTCTATAATAGAGCCACAGACACAGAAGTTGGCCCAATTCTCCAGGAGCCCAAACCCCTCTTTTGTACACCAGTTCTTGAGCCACTTGTTAACCTCCTTAAACACCCACTGCCTTACTGGTGTTGCTTGTGGTACAATTAGTATTTCAGAAAATACTACCTTTGAGGTCCTGGTCCTAGCCCTAAGCTTGCAACCAAAATACCGAAAATTATTTTTGAGGACCCTCCACCTACCTCTAACTTTTGTCATTGGTTCCAATGTGGATCATGACAAGGCTTAAGCGAATCAAGCTTCGGATCATAGATCCGAAGTTGATTCGTTCATAAGCTTCATTTTTAATGCTGTTTCTGTACAGCATTAAAATGTATTTGCTCTGTGTAGGCAAAGTTTGTATCGCCCGAAGTTCAGAAAGACTTCGGTGAATTACTTTATTATTCCTATCAGCGTCTTTAAAAATATTTTAACATAGGAATCCAAAGTCGGCTTTGGTACCAAGGTACCAGCCAGTACCAAACACTAACACTTGAAATCAAACATGCAAATGCTCCCAAACTCACGTTTTTATTCTGCTCATACAGGTGCTGCCCTCAGACAACTTCAAACGACACTGCAGATTTTTTTTCCCTCTGGATTCATTGTGCTTAGGGACTTGTGATGTTTAAAATTTCATCTATGTTAATATTACCTGTTCATCACTAGAAACCAGTGTGGATGGTGACACTGGGTTCATGTGCTGCTAGATGCTGACTTCTACAGCCCTAGACAAAGCCATTCAAGTTCACATTAGGGTTTAGACTAATGTTGGTGCGAATATTCGAATTCTGAATTTTAATCTCGAATATCGCCACTTCGAGAATTCGTGAAGATTTAGAATATAATGATATATATTCGTATTCGCGAATGTTCTAGATTTTTTTATCTGAACCCATGCTTCTTGCTTGTGGGTCAATGAAAAGGCTGCAATGTCTTTGTCTGAGCTTAGCAACATCCCTAGCAACCAATAGGAAAGTTGCCTACCCCTTACTATATAAGAACCTCCCCAGCAGCCATTTTCTCCAGTTTTTGGCAGTTCTGAGAGACACAACAGTGTCATTGCTATGCTCTGTGTTTTGCTGTGTCATTACATTAGTTAGTTGGTTATTTAGCTCATATATATAATACAGATAGTTAGTGGGAGATAGTCAGTGTAGGTTAGATCATGATATAGTGTAGCTGTTGGGTAGTGTGTTAGGTAGTGTGATAGGTTATGCTGTCCATACATACATGCTACAGACATAGTGCTTTGATGTCACAAGTTCACAACAATACAGTGCACCAATCAGTAATATGTAGTCAGACATGCTAAAATGTGAAGTTGCACATATTGCACCAAAATATGCGCATCATTAATTGCTGATTTGCGCAATTGTGAATATATTGGAGCACTCTATCTACATATAAAGCTATTTTAATGTTCTGTTGTGTCAAACAATTTCTCCAGTCTCAGGAAACAGTGACCAACGCCTGTATTGTGCACGCCGATTTTCACAATCGAGAAAAATCGCAAATCGAACATTGCTCCTGCCGCTCATCAGTAGTTTAGACATCGGTTTATGTTGTGCCGTCAATTTTTGCTGTAAGGTGTTCCACACAACGTGTGTATGCATGTGCTAGGGAATTCTTTTACAGAAATCCTCCTGCTATGACCAATAACAGTTACTTTATTTGCTTGCGTATTGTAATGTGGCCTTACTCTTTACAGTTCCTTCAGACATTGACTTTGAGCCAATTTATGAAGTTTGAGTATGAATTGTATTGCTGTGTGTATCTCCTTTGCACTGTTCAAGTGTATGTTTTTGTAAAATTTGGTGTTTGGGCTTTAACTCTCATGTTGTAGGAATGTGAGACTTGATAAAAAAAAAACCTGACTAATTAAAGCTTTATCTAGTTACATACGTTATTTTTTTTATAATCGTACAGATAGCTTTTTATGGCTGCAGTACTGGTATTTTTTATTTACCGTATGTCAATTCAGTTGACTCACTAAGAATTGAATGAATAAGAAATTACTTCACCAGATTTGGTACATTATGGAGGTACCAGTTTATTCATTGTTGGTTATTTTATAAAATGTGCATTTTATGCATTTAGAAAGGATAAAAAGTAATAGGCTGCAGTAAGAGAATCACCTCTGTATCTATGACTTTAAATGCTTTTGTTTAGTTAGATATGTATTTTTGATATGTAAAAGATTGACGCTTTAGAAACTTATGAGGAGGCATTTGCTTCACTTCAGCTCAATCTTTACATTTTAATCTTAACAGACATATGTGTACACATAATGCAGCCATCAGATATTCCATCACCAGCTCAGTGCTGCATTTTTCCTTGATCCATTCACAAGATTTTCCCTTCCATAAAAAAATAAACACTTCTGAAAGAACTAATTTCTACTAGTCAGAAAGCAACTGGGACATCAATTTCCTGTCAACTGCCGCGAATTTAAGCAGTTTCAGTGCTTTAGTCTAATTTGTAGATGCTTAGTCTAAATTGAACATTTCTCATCAGGGTACTATGAAAGCTTACCCTGTCACTCACTTGGAATCTCAGGGAAATATGTTAGGCTTTGACATGGCTCGAATGCAGTAAGACTGATCCAGCATCAAAGTCAGTCGACAAAAAACATCAAAAAGTGGAGTTACATATATATTTTTTTTTTTTTAAACAAAGATTTGGAAAGATTATACTCCTGGTAACCTAGTTTTTATGGAAGTACTGTAAATTAGTGTTTTCATGATTTTATCTGAGGCCATTCAGTTTTTCATGTTTTTACCTAAAGCAGAAGTCAAGAGTTACAACCTAAAGTAATTAAAAATAATTTACTTTGAGCTCTGTAGCCTTCTTTGGATTTTATGTTTCCCTGGCGTAGAATTTTAGAAGTAGGTGACTGATCCATGGCTGGAGTGGCTGTTAAATGTAAATATATTCCTGATTTAAAGCCAATTTTTTGTGCAGACCACTGACTACCGAAATACAGCAGTTAATAAACTCTGAGCATAACATTATAATGTCACACTAGTATAATAGTGTAATCACTTGATTTGTAGTTAACATGATTTACACTTTTCTGTTATACTGTATGAGCCAAATATATTATAGTCTGTTAAACATTAAAAAGAAAGCAAGGCGCTTTTTTGAAATTATATTTATTTTAAGCAGCACAGTGCTCACAGTTTGGCATTAAATAATGGAATTCATTTTCTTTTACAGCAAGTAATTTTCTTTTATGAAGAACAGAAAAAGAAAACATGTGTTTCTTGTTTATGTGTGGGAAAATGAGCTGTCCTTTTAAGAGTCTAGTGTTTCTACACTTGCATTTTTTTATTGTTGCAATACATTTAAAATGAAAAATTAAGCAACTTTGCAATAGATCTTGATTAAAAATTCCCTGTCACGTACTTTCTATAGCTCCTATGCAGACCATATTGTTTAACAAGCAGCAAACAAACTAGAGATCAGCAAACCAGTTCATAATGAACTGGGTTCATTATGAATAGAGATAAGCGAAGTTTTGAAAAATTTGTTTTGGCTGTTTCGCTGAACTTCTTCAACAAACTTAATTTGTTTCTAATTACTTCATCACGAATCGCTTTCCATTGTATGGAGCAGCGATTCAGCCGCATCCGTCATTTAATCCATAAGATTCCGCATTCAGCCCTGACCTTTACATTTATTGCATGTGATTAAGTAAACTGCATAAGTTATATTACAATTAAGGTATGATTCATATGAAAAGCCTTGCCATTTGAAGCTGATGGCACTACTAATGCCATTAAAGCTAGAATACGCAAACACATTTCCTATGTCTGCCATGGTGTTGACACATCGAATCTGGTGGTACAGGGTATAGAAAGTGTTTTATTGCCCGAAAGAAGAGAAGACCACAAAAGAAAATTATTAAATAGAGAATCCTTCTCGATTTTCGCATTAAACACGCGTCAACCGGATGCTCTGGACAAATGTCTAGATTTAATTTTGCAACAATAAATCACACTTTTAGAGTCCTCGTAGCTTTCCCTTCTATGAATTTGTTTTCCTTTATCTCATTATCTTCTACAGTCACTGCATACCCCATGTACTTTTGCATGTTTTTTTTTTATTGGTTATTGTATTGTTTTTTTTTTTTCTCATGAGAAGTGTTGTTCAAAGGTGTGGCATCTTTTTGAGGGTGTCATGAGTAAGGGCTTGAATGGTTTCTGGTAGCCTAAAACGCATAGACAAGACTCCTGTAACTGTAACTGGATGTGATTTTACCGCAAGCAAATGAAATTTTCCTTTACCGAGGTGGAGCTGGATTCCTTGAACCCATTTAGACTGTGTTACCCGGGCCTGACACGGGTCTTCCGTGCTTAGAGGTGAAGGTGGGGCAGGTGAGAGCTGCTGAACTCTCCTTTTTCACTACATTGTATACTAGAGAATTGCGAGCACTCCCTGCCCCGGCTTTTAAGCGGTTGTTCACAAGGGTGCTTATGGCACATGCATCGCTACGTCCTCTGGAGGACAATGAGGACAGATTACAGCGGATGAATGCCATTTATGATACACCCGACAAATCCATCCAAGAGAACTTACAATTAAATGTGTCAATGTCTTCGCTTGAGAAATTAATGTCTAGAGAGCTCCGTACCTGGTGGGATCTTACCTCACTGAAAAAGTACACAGATAAACAGATGATTCCCAGAGAGCTCAGACTAAAGACTCAAGACTCAAGAAAAAAAACAACTACTATATATTCAGATACCTTCTTAAAGGAGTGGGAAGCTATTTTATCCGAGTGTTCTCTGAAACTAATCATATGCAATGAAAGTCAAGCATTGGTGGAATTCAGGGATAATATCAAAAAAATGCAAGAAACTCTATGTGTGCATATAAATAATCCAGGATTCACCAAATTGGATAATAAATTAAAGGAAGATCTACAAAAGATGGAAGATGATCTCATAAAATTCAAAAAAATGAAATATAACCGTGATTTGCTTGACTATGAATCGAACCAAGCATATACTTGGACAGATTCTAAACAGAACATACCCCGTTCAATCTTGAAAAAGTTGCGCAATAAAAAGAAAAATTTCCCAGAAGGTCTCATTTAGTTCTACGGATTTGGGCTCGGTTGACTCTGAACAGGATCTTGCCTCCTCGTCTGCATATACCGCTCATGTCCAAGAGACTGTTTCACATAAAGCGGCTTCAAAAAACGGAGGGCGGTTCAGAAACATCAAAAATCGCCGGTATCCCGTGAGATACAAAAAGGACAGGATGAACTCCAAGTGATCAAGTTGTTCGCCTCTATATTATCAACAGATGACATTATTTGTACTTAACCCCTTAAGGACTCAGCCCTATTTCACCTAAAGGACTTGGCCATTTTTTGCAAATCTGACCAGTGTCACTTTATGTGGTGATAACTTTAAAACGCTTTTACTTATCCAGGCCATTTTGAGATTGTTTTTTCGTCACATATTGTACTTCATGACACTGGTAAAATTAAGTCGAAAAATTTAATTTTTATTTATAAAAAAATATCAAATTTACCAAAAATTTGGAAAAATTAGCAATTTTCCAAGTTTCAATTTCTCTACTTCTATAATACATAGTAATACCGCCCAAAAAAGTTATTGATTTACATTCCCCATATGTCTACTTCATGTATCGATCATTTTGGGAATGCCATTTTATTTTTTGGGGACGTTACAAGGCTTAGAAGTTTAGAAGCAAATCTTGAAATCTTTCAGAAATTTTCAAAAACCCACTTTTTAGGGACCAGTTCAGGTCTGAAGTCACTTTGTGAGGCTTACATAATAGAAACCATCCAAAAATGACCCCATTCTAGAAACTACACCCCTCAAGGTATTCGAAACTGATTTTACAAATGTCATTAACCCTTTAGGTTTTCCACAAGAGTTAATGGCAAATGGAGATAAAATTTCAGAATTTAGATTTTTTGGAAAATTTTCCGTTTGAATCCATTTTTTCCAGTAACAAAGCAAGGGTTAACAACCAAACAAAACTCAATTTTTATTGCCCCGATTCTGTAGTCTTCAGAAACACCCCATATGTGGTCGTAAACTGCTGAATGGCCAAACGGCAGGGCACAGAAGTAAGGGAACGCCATATGGTTTTTGGAAGGCGGATTTTGCTGGACTGGATTTTTGGCACCATGTCCCATTTGAAGCCCCCAGATGCACCCCTAGAGTAGAATCTCCAAAAAAGTGACTCCATCTAAGAAAGTACACCCCTCAAGGTATTCAAAACCAGTTTTACAAACTTTGTTAACCCTTTAGGTGTTTCACAAGAGTTATTGGCAAATGGAGATGACATTTCGGAATTTCTATTTTCTGTTACCTTGCCTCAAAAAAAGTGTAATATAGAGCAACCAAAAATCATATTTACCCTAAAATAATACAAACAAAACTGCCAACGTATCTCGTACTTTCCAAAATGGGGTCACTTTTTTGGAGTTTCTACTGTAGGGGTGCATCGGGGGGGCTTCAAATGGGACATGGTGTCAAATAACCAGTCCAGCAAAATCTGCCTTCCAAAAACCATATGGCGTTCCCTTCCTTCTACGCCCTGCCGTTTGGCCATACAGCAGTTTACGACCACATATGGGGTGTTTCTGCAAACTAGAGAATCGGGGCAATATATATTGAGTTTTGTTTGGCTGTTAACCCTTGCTTTTTTTTACTGGAAAAATTGATTAAAATGGAAAATTTGCAAAAAATAGCTATTTTCGGACCGTTTTTATTTTTTGTTATTTACATCGTTGAACTGACAGGTTAGATTGTGTGCTATTTCTATAGAGCAGGTTGCTACGGACGCGGCAATACCAAATATGGCTACTTTTTGGGGGTTTTGTTTCAGTTTTACATAATAAAGCATTTTTGAAAAAATGATTTTTTTAGTGTCTTCACATTCTGAAAGCCATATATTTTTTTATTTTTGGGCGACTGTCTTATGTAGGGGCTCATTTTTTGCGGGATGAGATGGCGGTTTGATTGGAACTATCTTGGGGTGCATATGACATTTTGGTCGCCTGCTATTACACTTTTTGTGATGTAAGGTGACAAAAATGGCTCTTGACACCGTATTTATTTTTTTTTTTTTTTTGTGTTCACCTGAGGGGTTCAGTGATGTGTTATTTTTATAGAGCAGGTTGCGACGGACGCGCCTATACCAAATATGTATACTTTTTATTTATTTATTTAAGTTTTACACAATATTATCATTTTTTAAAACAAAACAAATCATGTTTTAGTGTCTCCATAGTCTGAGAGCCCTATTTTTTTTTTTTTGGGGGTGATTGTCCTATGTGGGGTATCATTTTTTGCGGGATGAGATGACGGTTTGATTGGCACTATTTTTGGGTGCATATAACTTTTTGATCGCTTGCTATTACAGTTTTTGAGATGTGAGGTGACAAATGTTTTTTTTTACATTGTTTTTATTTTATTTTTTTAACAGTATTTACCTGAGGGGTTAGATAATGTGATATTTTTATAGAGCAGGTTTTTACGGACGCGCGATACATAATATGTATACTTTTTATTTATTTATTTTACTTTAACACAATAATAGCATTTTAGAAAAAAAAATTATGTTTTAGTGTCTCCATAGTCTGAGAGCCATATTTTTTATTTTTTGGGCGATTGTCCCATATAAGGACTCATTTTTTGCGGGATGAGATGGCGGTTTTATTGGTACTATTTTGGGAGGCATACGCCTTTTGATCACTTGGTATTACACTTTTTGTGATGTAAGGTGACAAAAATGGCTTTTTACACCATTTTTTTGTGATTTTTTTACGGTATTTGCGTGAGGGGTTAGGTCACGTGATATTTTTATAGAGGAGATTTTTACGGACGCGGCAATACCTAATATGTGTAGTTTATTTGTTTTTTTTTCATTTTTATTCAGTGATATGTATTTTTCTGATTTTTACTTTTTTTCTTCACTTTTTTGACATTTTTTGACCCAGACCCACTTGGTTCTTGTAGATCCAGTGGATCTGGTGTCTATATATTACAGAACAGTACACTATATAGTGTACTGCACTGTATTTTTTACTTTTCACAGTCTGGTCAGACTTCTGCCTTTAGCAGAAGTCTGACCAGAGTTACTATACCATGGCAAGCAGGACGCTCTGAAAGCGTCCTGCTGCCATGGTGACTCATCACCCGCTGCCATTACAGAGCAGCGGGTGATGGGAAGAGAGGTGAGCTCCCTCCCTCTACTATCCTATCCCATCGGGGGCTGCAAAGGTACGGCAGCCCCCGATGGGAGAGGGAGGGAGCTCCTCCATGTTAACACCTTCTATACCGCGGTCCGTACGGACCGCGGTATAGAAGGGGTTAAACTGCTGACATCTGCAGCACAGATGTCAGCAGTTTATAGCAGGGGGTCAGCAATGTGCTGACCCCCTGCTATACCCACAAGACACCAGGGAAATGCATTGAAAGGAGGCGGGCCTCCCGCGCTGCCCACCCGCAGCACCGCCCGCAAATCCCCCCCCCCTGCACCGCCCGGGGGGACACTAAGATGGCGGGGTGCAGGGGGGGGGTTAAAATTTACAATAAGGGGCAGATTTTAGTCTCTGATCGGATCAGAGACTACACAGAGCTCAACAAACCGCAGGTCTGAATTGACCTGCGGTTTGTTGCGATCGCCGACACGGGGGGGGGTCACAGGACCCCCCTCGGCATTGTCACAGGATGCCTGCTGAATGATTTCAGCAGGCATCCTGTTCCGATCACCGCCACGTGCGCAGCGGTGATCGGATCTTCTCAGGGCGTACATGTACGCCCTGAGTCCTTAAGTACCAGGACGCTAGGGCGTACATGTACGCCCTGCGTCCTTAAGAGGTTAAAAGAGGGTTAACATTTTCTCCCACCTGCCATTACAGGACGCTCCAGGATGTCAATAGACTGGCCCACGCCCTCACTCTCCGGCGACATTTTCAGGTGGGTGGTGATGATGTTTGTGTTGCGGAGACAGGGGACGCGGATCACTCTATGGCATCCATGTGTGCACCATTTGCTTATGATAATATAAGTTCTCACAATACAGGGAATATGAGTTTCTTTGAAATGATGCATGCATGTGAGTTACAGGAATCGAATACAGTCCGGGCAGATCTGGAATTGAATAATAGGTCATAATATTTCCATACCAAAAGATCCCCAGCACTGGACTGATATCAAGAATTGGTAGAGCGAGATTTAGTCCTGCTACATGATCAAATTACCTGAATACTGTTGGTTTTAAAAATGTAACTAAAAATAAAATGAGGACTTTACAAGATATGAAATTGAGGGATGATATTGTAATCAAACAATCTGATAAAAGGGGTGGGGTTGTAGTACTAGACAGTGGTCTTTATAGGACCCAAATTGAATCCATGCTATGTGACACTACAGTTTATGTTACCCTTACCCCCTTTCAGAAGGAATTGAAGAATATTCTAGATTTAGGAGTTAAATCAGGGTTCTTGACTGATAGGGAGTCTGAATATATATATTATGTAGAATTCAACTTGCACTCACCATCCAGGAAAATATCAATTGACCCATACGATTTAAATTGATGAAAGGATATACCTACATACATATAAACATACAAGAAACATGCACTTCAATGTGGTACAGCAATAAGTCGATAGATGTGAGTGATTCGGAATAGTTACTCCATATAATCTGTCCAATAGGGGATACTGCAAACAATATAGATGATTCGCAAAAAATAATGATTTATGATGTCTCTATAGTCTCTATGGTCCAGGTGTTAGACCCCTTGAAACAACTTTCCCATCACTATTGTGGCCAGAAAGAGTCCCTGTGGGTTTTAAAATTCACCTGCCAATTGAAGTCTATGGCGGTTCGCCCGTTCGCGAACATTTGCGGAAATTCGCGTTCGCTGCTCGCGAACGGAAAATTTTATGTTCGCGACATCACTATTGGGTATAAATGACTACAAATTTTCTTCCCATTCCATCAGAATAGGAGCAGCAACCCATGCTGCTCAATCTGGTAGTGGCAATGACACTATTAATTGCTTGGGGAGATGGAAATCTAATTGCTTCTATCGTTACATTAGACCTAACCTTATTATTCATTGATTTTTAGGCTCTAAGAATGTGATCTGGCTCTTTGTTGATGAGCTGATTTCTCAGGCTAAATCAAGATCTAAAGTTAGAATATCTACTATTAACTTAGGGTTTTCAGATCTTTATTCAATATTCTGGAAGTCCATTTCTGACCTTAAGATTTCCTCTTTACTTCAAGAAATTAGATGTCTGCTGTCCATTTACCCCAGATTCGATTTGCTTATTTTACACATCGGATCGCATGAACTCGGCAAGATTAAAACTCACTTATTTGTTATGAACTTAAAGAGTTTCTGGCCAAATTAGTATCTTTACTGGACAATACTTACGTAGTAGTCTCTGATATTATTCCCAAGTTTTCTTGGTCCATGCCTGACTTGTTCTTTCTAGAAAAAATAAGAAAAAGAGTAAACAAGAAAACTAAAACATTTATGAATGAAGTTAGTCAATTTTTTCACAGACATTATGAACTTGAAGGATTTGTGAGAGGTCTATTCCACTCATCTCGTTATCAACTTTCCGACATCAGATGTGACATTTTCATTTGCGATTTGCAGAACATTGTTAATAAATTCCTATGATTCTCGCTTGTGTTTAGCCGCAATGCCTTTTGTTAATTGTTTTTGTTAATTCTTTCTTCCTTTGCCTCTAGCATTCCGTGTAGTGGCGGTGTAGGGGTTAAGTCGCTCCTTGAGCGGACTAAAGTTTAGTTAAACTGGTTCCATTTAGTTTTGATTAACAATTAGTAAATGGTTATACCATTATCATTAAAATGGTTAAAGTAATAAGCGTTGCGGCCTATTATCTACCATTGCTTTATACAATTATTTCAATATAGATTGAGTATCTCTAACTTGATTTGTGTTCTTTGGTGTTACATGAGTTTGGGGGACTATGGTATCATGGAGTGGACCACATTGTGAATACAATGGGGGGAGCCATGATGCCATGTCTCCCCTCATGGTATTCTTATTATTTACATATTTACTTACCTGTTCAAAGATGAAAATGGATCCAACTCATGGCTTGAGATGTCGCAAACTTAAAATTTTCCTTTCGCGAACGCGAACTTCCGCAAATGTTTGCAAACCGGCGAATCGGGCGAAACGCCATAGACTTCAATAATCAGGCGAATTTTAAAACCCACAGGGACTCTTTCTGGCCACAATAGTGATAGAAAAGTTGTTTCAAGGGGACTAAAAACCTGGACTGTGGCATGCCGGAGAGGGATCCATGGCAAAACTCCAATGGAAAATTACGTAGTTGACGCAGAGTCGGGTTTTAATCCATAAAGGGCATAAATCACCTAACATTCCTGAATTGTTTGGAATAACGTGCTTCAAAACATCCAGTGTGTGTATACGATCAGGTATGATGTTGTATCGATCAGGTTGTGTAAGGGTTACGCCCTCTTCACAGTGACAGACCTAACTGTGACAGACAGAACTTCCCGTTTAACGCACCGCAAACAGTCCATTTGCACAAACGCAAACTCCCCATTTGCACAAGGTTGGATGCCAAGCTAGCCATGTCTCGTTCCTTGCCCTCACTGATGTCATTGAAGGTCTTTTCTTCCACCCAGCCACGTACAACACCAAGGGTCCCCGAAAGGTGACAACAAGCCCCCTGGGACACCTGCTGTGGTTGGTCTTCCACCTCCTCAAAGCCACCTTCCTCCTCTGACTCCTCTTCTTAAGACTCCTCTCTCTGCATTGCCGCAGGTCCAGAAATCGACAACAACAAGGCTGCTTCTGGTGGTGATGGTGACCACAACTCTTCCTCTTCATGCTCATCTATGGCCTGATCCAGCACTCTTCGCAGGGCACGCTCCAGAAAAAAACGCATATGGGATGAGGTCGATAATGTTGCCTTGGGTTTGACTGACCAGGTTTGTCACCTTCGCAAAAGGACGCATAAGCCTACAGCCATTGTGCATGAGCATTCAGTAATGTGGCCAAAAAATACCCAGCTCTGCAGAGGCTGTCCTCTTTTTTTTAAATTAAAAAAATCTGTTCTTACCAGTTTAATCTCTGTTTTGTCCCCTATCAGGAGCCGGTGTATGGAATAGATTTTAGGAACCGGGAGATGGAAAAAGATGGTTGGTTGGTCCTCTTACTTCCAATTTGGGGCACTGTGCGTGCGCCGTGCAATGTACTGTGCCACCCTATATGAGTGTTGTGTTAAGTAGTACTATTACTATCAGTTTAATCCCTGTTACGTCCCCTATAAGGGGACGTGTATCGAATAGATTTTAGGAACCGGGAGATGGAAAAAGATGATTGGACGGTCCTCTTACTTCCAATTTGGGGCACTGCGCGTGCGCTGAGCAATGTACTGGGCCACCAATACAAATAGTGTGAACTACTATTCTTACCATTTTAATCTTTGTTAAGTCCCCTATCAGGGGACGTATATTGAATTGAATCCTTGCATGGGGAGATAGAGAAAAAAGCTTGCTCTGTCTGCTTCCTTCTAATTTTGAGCATTTGCAATGGAATTTGCCACCAATGCAACTAGTGCTAACTAAGTACTATTCCTATCAGCTTAATCTCTGTTTTGTACCTTATCAGGGCCAGGGCCAGTGTGGTGAATAGATGTTTGGAACCGGGAGATGGAAAAAGACCGATGCTCGGTCCACTTCGTTTGAATTTTAGGTCACACTGTGCGTACGCCGTGCAATGTACTGTGACACCCTATATGAGTGGTGTGTTAAGTAGTACTATTCTTATCAGTTTAATCCCTGTTACGTCCCCTATCAGGGGACATGTATCAAATCGATTTTAGACAACCGCAAAGAGTTGTCAATAGTTGACACACTCATGACATAAATTTTTTTCCTCTATGCGTCAATCTTGGTGTAGTGATGACTGTGCTCGTGCGCACTGATTCTGCAGTGTGGGTCCATTGTTGGCCTAGTAGGCTTTAATGATCACCTTAGATGATCACAAAGAAAATTTATGTTTTTTCTATGAAAAATTATCCAGCCAATCGCTTTTGGTCTGTTCACAATGAAGCAACGACCTTATCATCTGGCGTATGCCAACATTGCCAACACACTCATAGAGGTGATCGCTTCATTGTGATACGCAAGCCCATTCACCACAACAAGGTAACGATCACGAAGGGGAATTGACACATGTATGTGCCTTTTTTGTTTTGTCTTTGCAGCCACAGTGCAGCACCAGAGGCCAGAAAAATTAGGCATGTACAAAGTTGGTATTGTTGCAGCCGCTGCTGTAGCCGCGGCGTGAAAAATCTATGTTTTCCAGGCAGAAAGTGTACTAAAATATTGTGGCTTAAACCCTAGTTGGTGGCAGAGAAGTCACGCAAGTCATCCGGCATGCAGAGATTAATACAGCAGCTTGGGGACCATTTTTAGCCCAAGGCATCTCATCAGGCCTTTTTTAGTCAAATGCATCCCCCACTGTCAGTCCCTTCGGGATCCATGCCTCATTCATCTTAATAAAGGTGAGGTAATCTAGACTTTTTTGACCTATACGACTTTTCTCAGTGACAATACCTCCTGCTGCGCTGAAGGTCCTTTCTGACAGGACACTTGAAGCGGGCCGGCCAGAAGTTCTATCGCAAATTGGGATAGCTCAGGCCACAGGTCAAGCCTGCACACCCAGTAGTCAAGGGGTTCATCGCTCCTCAGAGTGTCGATATCTGCCATTAAGGCAAGGTAGTCTGCTACCTGTCGGTCGAGTCGTTCTCTGAGGGTGGACCCCGAAGGGCTGTGGCGATGCGTAGGACTTAAAAAGCTCTGCATGTCTTCCATCAACAACACGTCTGTAAAGCATCCTGTCCTTGCCGGCGTGGTCGTGGTAGGAGGAGGATTACTTTCACCTCTTCCCCTGTTTGATTCCCGTTGTGCTGTGACATCACCCTTATACGCTGTGTAAGGCATACTTTTTAACTTGTTTTGGAACTGCTGCATCCTTTCCAACTTTTCTGGTGGTGATGGTGACCAAAAATCTTCCTCTTCACGCTCATCTACGGCCTGATGTAGCAATCTTCGCAGGCCACGCTCCAGGAAGAAAACAAATGGGATGAGGTCACTGATGGTGCTTTTGGTGCGACTGACTAGGTTTGTCACCTCCTCAAAAGGACACATGAGCCTACAGGCATTGCGCATGAGCGTCCAGTAAAGTGGCAAAAAAATACCCAGCTCCGCAGAGGCTGTCCTAGTACACCGGTCATACAAATACTTGTTGACAGCTTTTTCTTGTTGGAGCAAGCGGTCAAACATTAGGATTGTTGAATTCCAACGTGTCAGGCTGTCGCAAATCTAGCGCCTCACTGGCGTGTTGTTTTGCCGCTGAATATCGGAAAAGTGTGCCATGGCCGTGTAGGAACGCCTGAAATGGCCACACACCTTCCTGGCCTGCTTGAGGACGTCCTGTAAGCCTGGGTACTTATACACAAAGCGTTGTATGATCAGATTCAACACATGTGCCATGAACGGCACATGTGTCAACTTGCCCAAATTCAATGCCGCCAACAGATTATTTCCGTTATCACACACCTCTTTGCTGATCTCCAGTTGGTGCGGGGTCACGGCGGACAGGAGTGCTGGTCCAGTGTGACTCTCTGCTTTCAGGCAAGTCAACCTCAAGACGGCGTGACACTGTTGTATCCGGGATGTGGAATAGCCCCCGGGTAGCTGGGGGGGGTGCAGTTGATGTGGAGCAAGACGCAGCAGCAGAAGAGGACTCAGACAAGGAGGTTAGCGAAGAGGATGAAGTAGGAGGAGTAGAGGAGGTGGTAGCAGGCCTGCCTTCAAGTCGTGGCAGTGTCACCAACTCCGCTGGAGAGACACGCATTCCATGCTTGGCAGCCGTCAGCAGGTTTACCCAATGCGAAGTGTATGTGATATACCTGCCCTGACCGTGCTTTGCAGACCAGGTATCAGTGGTCAGATGGACCCTTGTCCCAACACTGTGTGCCAGACATGCCATGACTTTCTTTTCCACAATAGAGTACAGGTTGGGGATTGCCTTTTGTGAAAAAACATTGTCTGCGGACAGGCGGCTGCACTTGTTTGTGATAATGCCCCCTGCCATGCTAAACACAAGTTCAGACAATACAGTGGTTGCAGGGTAGGCCAGCACCTCCAAGGCGTAAAGGGCAACCTCAGGAAATGTGCCCAATTTGAAGACCCAGAAGTTGAATGGACCAGACCCAGTGGCGTAGCTAGAAATGATTGGGCACCACATCAAATTTTTAAATGGGGCCCCCCTCCCCCAGTAATTTTTGTGCAACCCCTTCCTTTCATGCCGCCATGCCTGTGGCTACTAAAGATCGCTCTCTCAGACCAGGCCCAGCAGCTGTTCCATTCGCTTTCTACACTGTCTATACTGCCACTGTCTATAATTTCATTGTATAATACTGTTGAGGTGGCCCTGACAAAGTCCTTTACTCCTCCTCCTCCTCCTGGATGGGCCCTTTCTAGGTCACGGTCCCAAAGCAGTTGCTTCCCCTGCTTCCCCTGTAGCTATTCCTCTAGGCAGACCCATCAGTCAGTACGTGTACTGTTCCAACATGTTGCTGAAATGCTGCCTCCTGCTAAGATGTTCCAGATCTGCTGGTGGTGCAGGTTGTTGTGGCGTGATGACAAAGCTTTTCCACATTTTGCCAATGATAAACCTGCCTTCTGAGGTGTTGGTGGTGACCCAGCTGCATTAGCAAATTCTTCCTCCTCCTCCTCTGCCTTCACCTTGTGCTTCCACTGAGTCCCCGGTGTCAGGTGTAAATGCCATCAGCAGCGTGTCTACTAGCGGGCTCATCTTCCTATCACACTCCAGTGATGGAATTAAGGACGGCACGTTGTCCTTGTAACGGGGATGCAGCAGGGTGGCTACCCAGTAAGCATCACAAGTTAGAATGTGGCAGTAACTGGGCGGTCGTTGCGCAGGCACTGCAGCATGTTGTCGCTCATGTCTGCCATGCTGCCCAGAGGCAAGGACAAGCTATCCTCTTTGAGGGAGGTATATCGTCTGTGTCCTCTGTATCCCCCAGTGTTCCTCCTACTCCTCCTCATCCTCCAGAACTGTGCCCTGGCTGGACAATTGTGTTCCAGGCCAGGGCCTATGTTGGTGCAGGAACCCACCCTCCGAGCCACTTGTAATTGGCTGGCCTTAAGTTAAGGATAAGGCGTGTATATAGTTTTGTTTGTTAATATAGTTACTTTAGCTGCATTATAGTTATTTTAATATGTTTTTAAGTAAATTTGTAAATAGTTTGTTAATGGTTTGAGTGAAAGGGAGGGAGGGTGTTGAGTGTGTAGGGTGTGAGGCTGTTTGGGTTAATTTTCCATCCGCTTTCTATACTGTCTATACTGTCAATGTATATAATTTCATTGTATAATACTGTTGAGGGGGCCCTGACAAAGTCTTTTAGTTCTCCTCCTCCTGGATGGGCCCCTTATAGTTCAGGGACCCAAAACAGTAGCTTCCCATGCTTCCCTGTAGCTACGCCCCTGGGCAAACCCATCAGTCAGTATGTGTACTCTTCCACCATGTTGCTAAAATGCTGCCTCCTGCTAACACGTTCCAGATCTGCTGGTGGTACAGGTTGCTGTGGCGTGATGACAAAGCTTTCCCACATTTCGCCAATGCTAACCTAGCCTTCTGAGGTGCTGATGGTGACCCTGCTGCCCATGAGCTGGCTTGGGTGCCACCCTGCTGAGAACACGGTTCCTCCTCATCCCCCTCATCCTACTTATCCTCCTCATCCTCCAGAACTGTGCCCTGGCTGGACAATTGTGTTCCAGGCCAGGCCCTATGTTGGTGCAGGAACCCACCCTCCGAGCCACTTGTAATTGGCTGGCCTTAAGTTAAGGATAAGGCGTGTATATAGGTTTGTTTGTTTGTATGGTTAGTTTAGCTGCATTATAGTTATTTTAATATGTTTTTAAGTAAATTTGTAAATAGTTTGTTAATGGTTTGAGTGAAAGGGGGTGTTGTGTGTGTTCGATTAACTGAATTGATTTTCACTGTCTGGTGTTTAGGAATTTCTGCACACCAAATTCAGCACATGTGGCAGGCAGGGGATGTGCATCAAACTGGCTAGGCCCAGACCTGCTATTACATTTTTCCCCTTTAGCGCACAACACTAGGCTGGGCTGAAGGCTCAATGTCACCAACCAATCATCAGTCTATTGTTCAATGCCTGTCCACAGCTTCTGCGCATTGTGGGGGTTTTCTGCTGTCATTTCCCCTGGCTGTGCTGCTATGGGTGGTGCAGGTGTTACACTGAGTGGATGAGGGGGTGGTAGAGGAGGAGTAAGATGAGGAGGAGGAGGAAGCAGAGTTGGAGGAGGAGGAGGTAACAAGATACAAAGAGAAATGCCCAGCAATCCTCCGGGGCGGAAGGAAATTCGCAAAAATGATATCCGGCTCTGGGCCAGCCACTATATTTACCCACTGTGTTGTTGGTTATGTGGACGTTACTATAGATAGCGTTGCGCAGTGCACACCTGATTTTGTCTGCCACTTGGTTGTGCAGGGAAGGGATGGCTTGCCTGCAAAAGTAGTGGCGGCTGGGATACACGTACTGTGGGACAGCCACCGCCATAAGGTTTTTAAAACTGTCCACCAGACAGAATGACAGCATTTCAAAGGAACAGGAAGTTTGAAATAAGGCATTCAGAGCCATGGGTAGGTGGGTAATTCCTCTTTCTTTTTCTCTCCAGTGTTTGGGAGATGGACAGCTGATAGCTGAACATTTCCATGGTATTTGGTGGAGATTATTGGTGACGATGACAGATGTGGTGGCGTTGCTGCCACATCCTCTGTTTGCTGGGTGACAGGTGCCACTGTCACTCACTTGGGCACAAGTTTAGAATGTTTATTTATTATTTTTCTCTATTTTATGTTATTTTAAGTAATTTTCCTATCCACATTTGTTTGCAGGGGATTTACCTACATTTTGCTGCCTTTTGCAGCCCTCCAGCCCTCTCCTGGGCTATTTTACAGCCTTTTTAGTGCTCAAAAGTTTGGGTCCCCATTGACTTCAATGGTGTTCGGGGTGAAGTTCGGATCCCGAACATTTTCAGGAAGTTCTCGAACCCGAACATCCAGGTGTTCGCTAAACTCTACTCCTTAACAAGCACAGTGCTGTCCATTTGATAGCACTGTGCTTGGTATTTGTCCCGAGGGTGTCAAGAGCGACGTCTGACTCCATTATACCCGGGGTCAGAAAGTCGCAGCGGGTGGCTGCGCGCTCTATGGCTAAAGATCGCGCTGTTACTTAATGGTAGCTTTCTGTGTTTGCCTTGCAATCCTTTTTGTTTCACTCAGGGATCCGTAGCTTCTTCTCCTCAGCTGTTTCTTGTCTGTCACTCCCAACCTCCTTATATTCCCCCTTCCCACTTCTCTGGTTGCCAGATATAGAGCTTCCTGCCTGGACTTCTATACTGACCCACTGGAGCTGTGTAGCTGTTGTTCCTGGTTGTCATACCAGAGCATTACCCTCCGAATCCCTGTTGGGCTTTTGTTGTCCGCTGTTGTCGCCCACCTGTGCTTATATGTTCGTCTGTATTGTCTGTCCTCTCCCTGGTGTTTTCCTTTAGTGTTAGTGGTGAGGACTAGTGCTCCCACTGCCCTATTCACTACTTAGGGCTCATCTCAAGGAAAGCCAGGGTTTGGGCACGTGATCAGCGTACGGGTGAAAAACCCGTCTAGGGACCTCAGGGCAGTCAGGTGCCAGCCTCTAGGTGAGTTAGGGGTCACCACCTTTCCCTCTCCCTTGGACAGGGCTTTCCCTTTTCCCTCCCTTTGCATCACATGTCTGTGATCGGCACGCCGGTCGTGATAGTATTGCAGCTCAGCCCCAATCACTCAGATAGGACAGAGCTGCACCAAGGCCACGTGAATGAGCCTAGGAAGAGACTGTAGCTCTCACGAAGCACCACAGCCTCCTTATACAGAAAAAAAACTAAAACCTAAAATGGAGGGAGGGGCCCAAGTTGTGTAGACAGCCCCAGACCTATCATGCACTTAATCCGCCCCTGAGCACGACAGTAAAATGCCGGTTTCAGGCTCTGATCTGCACTCTGCAGATCAGAGCCTGAAATCGAGCATTAGCTGATCTGTGCCCCCTGATGTGTCCTCTTCCCAGATATGTGCCCCCATCTGTGTGCCCTAATATCTCTTGCCTTCCATGTCTGTGCCCTGTGCGCAATCTACCTTTAATTTTGACGGCCGTGCTCTACATGCGCCGGCCCCTGTATCCCACAGTGCCGCCTGTGTCGCTAACTTTGCTGGTCTGTGTCCCCTGCCCCCATATGAGCCCTCTGCCCCCATCTGCCCCCCCTGTGTCGGTCCACCTGAATGTGATGGCAGCGGCTCAGTTTCTTATCTGCTGCCATCAGCAAAGAGTGTTAGCTGTATAAATATAAAACGTAATCCAGCTCAAATGATTTGCCCCTGGTGCAAAATTCTTGAGTGATAGTTTCTTTATTTCCAGTGGTGGATGATCCAGTGGTGGTGTCAGTCATGAGTAAGAACTTTTACTTGTAACTGGATATGTGAAGAAATCTGTTATTGCTGTTGTATCATCCACCACTGGAAATAAAGAAACTATCACTCAAGAATTTTAGGTGCTGGAGTTTCCCTTCATTTTTGTTAGCTGTATGCTGACTGCTATAACCCCTCAGATGCCACGTTGGCCAACATCCATAGGGTTAATAGAGGGAGTGGGCTCCCTCTCTCAACCATCGGGCTGCCGCACTGCAATGGCAGCGGCCCGATGGTTGCCATGGCAACCGACGCGTTGCAAAGGCTTCCAGTCTTGCCATCTACCAGGAAACCTGATAGTACTATACTTTCTAATGCAAAAGAATTTCAAAGTACAGTACAGCCATCAGCCCCACTGGATCCTCAAGATAAAAAAAAAAAAGTGTGAAAAAAAATGTTAAAATAAATAAATAAAAATGTCAATGAAAAATAAAATAAATGGCTTTTTCACATATCCACTTATTTATAAGAGATTAAAAAAATAAATAAACTATTCATAATTGGTATCGCCGCTTTTGTAATGACCTGATGTATAAAATGATTATGATACTAATCCTGCATTGTAAATGCTGTAAAAATAAAAATAAAAAACTATGGCTGTTTTTTTTGCCTCATCTCCCCCCAAAAAATGAATAAAAAGTGATCAAAAAGTCATTTGCATTCCAAAACTGATATGGTGTTGCCATAACTGTATCAACCCACAGAATAAAATCATCCTATCAAACAAACCACATGGAGGACCCCATAAAAAAAGCTATTTTGTCTGCTTCAACTCCTAAAGCAGGCATCCTCAAACTGCGGCCCTCCAGCTGTTTCAAAACTACAACTCCCAGCATGCCCGAACAGCCTACAGGTATAAGCCTACAGCAGGGCATTGTGGGAGTTGTAGTTTTACAACAACTGGGGGGCCGCAGTTTGAGGATGCCTGTCCTAAAGAATGGAAAAAAAGGGCTCAGAAAGTCATATAGACCCCAAAATTGTACCAGTAAAAATTACAGCTGGTCCTGCAAAAAAAAAGCTCTCACACAGCTACATTTATGGAAAACTAAAAAAGTTATGGGTCATCGATTTGGTGATGCAAAAAAAAAAAAATAAAAAGTGATTTTATGATATAAAAGTGGCAGAACATAAATAAAACAATATAAATTTGGTATCACCATAACCGTATCAACCCACAGAATAAAATAATCTTATCAAATATACCACACGGAGAAACTCATAAAAAATAAAAATGAAAAAAACACTGGCAGAATTGCAATATTAAGCCCACTTCACCTCCCAAAAACATAAAATAAAAAACGATCAAAAAGTCATGGGGGCGTGGCCGGATGTCGAGCGCGACGGGCGCATAGAAGGAGTGCTCTATGAGACCAGGCTATTAAGTGGCTCACAGCTCTACTAACAGAAGAAATTCACAGCCAATTACCACCTCCTGTGCCTCTATAGCCGCCGAGGACACTGCAGATGATGACCATGGGCAAGAAAAAAGGTTCAGGGCCCCAGAAGATGACGGCCTTCTTCTCATCAGCTAAGGCCTTTAAGCAAGATGGCGCTGCCTCCCGCCAGATAGAAGACACTCCCCGCTTCTCACCCAGATCTTCTGACTCCAGTCTGCCTCTGCTCATGCCGAGCACACAGCAGGACCCCTCCAGCTCTCCTCTGCAGGGCAACAAAAAGCATATAAGGGTGAGTGACTATCCACCACACTCCTCACCATCTGCAGCAGCTAATGAATCCTCCATTAACCCTACACTGTCATATCAGTAGCCATTATGCAAGACATGTTTAATTAACTAAAACTGTCGATTCATAAAGACTTTAGAGACACTATATCTACCATACATGCTGAAATTGTGGCCATAGGAGAAAGAACAGCCCACTTAGAAGATAAAATGGAGGAGTTCGTCGCTGCGCATAACTCTCTGGTGGATGTCCACAACACAGTGGAGGACGAGATTTCCGCCATCAAACTAAAACTGGCTGATCTGGAGGACCATTCCAGAAGGAACAATATCAGGTTCAGAAACATCCCTGAGTCTGTGAATGACACGCAGCTCTTAGAATTTCTAACAGACCTCATGGTGGCATATCTTCCTGAAGCCACCAGTACTGATCTAATCATAGACAGAGCACATCGCATTCCGAAACCAAAGTTGCTTACTCCCTCAGTCCCCAGAGATCTATTAGCCAGAATAAATTTCTACCATGTAAAGGAAAGGCTAATGAGACCCTCTGTGAAAAAGGACGATCTCCCAGACAGATTTCTAAATGTCCTTTTATTTACTGATCTATCTCCTGCCACTATTGCAAAAAGAAGAGAGTTTCAGCAATATACAAAAATCCTGAGAGATAATAATATCCCCTATAAGTGGGGGTACCCAGTGAAGCTGATAGTCAGACATCAAAACACTTCATCTGTTTGGAATTCTCCTCAAGATGCTTCTGCCTTTATCACTAAACGGAATCTTCCTTTCCCTGAGATCCGCAATGAAGCCAAGGATCCCTCGTCGTCGACTTCACCTCCAAGAAAAAAGATGTCCAACCTATCCCATGAGTGGTCAAAAGTAGGATGAAAAGCGGTACTTGATATAGCTGCTATATGACAACTTCCCACCCATTGGTAGCATCGGACAAATATTACTTGGCCGGGCCTATCACGGTTGCCATAGGATATTGATCCTAGTTCGCACTCTAATCCTAAGTTACAGTTCACCCCTCCTGGAAGTATACACCTAGCTCCTTGAAGACTGCGGTCCTGTTGGACCTCCTTTGTAATGTTAATACAATACTGGTTACATGTGATTTTTTTCTTTTTCTATTTCTTTTTCATTTGCTCAAGAAGGTTACCAGAACTCACATAAATAAGATTATATCTGGACTCAAGCCACTCTCATCAGTCGCCATATGCCTGGTATTTTGCACTACATATCTGTTCGTATGTGAAAATCAAACAATGTATGTATCCTGTACGGCTTTGCTTACTTTTACAACTGTTGTATGATAGAGATACCTTACAGCACACCATCTTAATACTATTATGGGTTTAAATCTACTATCCTTTAATGTGAAAGGACTTAATAGTCCTTTTAAAAGGACCAAATTGTGGTCTGAAATTAAGAATCAAAAAAGTGATATTATATGTATTCAGCAAACACACTTAAATGCCTCAGATACTTACCGACTGCATCATCGAGATCTCCAGTTCCTATTCTTTGCTCCTGCTATGCATACAAAAGGCGGACTGCTAATAGGTTTCAGGAATTCAATTGCCTTTGTTCTCCATAATACTTTAATAGACGAAAAAGGCAGATACATAATTATTATATATAATAAATATGTATGCCCCTAATAAACATCAGCTTCGGTTTATTAGGAAAACCAGATATATGGATTGGCTGCTTAGACCCATTGCAGCAATGATTCCATCACATCTCAGGGACACCCCTGATCTCCTCCAGTCACTAAGGGACACTCATTGGCAGGAGGGGCTCAGCTTGGTGTCCCTGGATGTGGAAAGCCTCTATACCCACATCCCCCAATGTCAGGGTATTAAAGCCGTGATAGAAGTCCTAGAAAATACAGACAGAAGTGCGGTCTTTAAGGATTTCATCAGAGATGGCCTAGAATTAATTAAAAAAAATAATGCCTTCATGTTCAGGCATGCCTGGTATAGACAGAATGTGATTACCGCGATGGGGACGCCCGTTGCTTGTACTTTTGCCAACCTATACCTGGCACGGTTTGAGGATCGCTATGTTTACTCCCTCTCGAATCCCTTCTTACCATATATATCCACACCTTTTACAGGTTTGTGGATGATATCTTTATTATCTGGTCGGGTAGTGAAAAATTATTTGGGGAATTTGTAGAGTATCTTAACAAACATAACGATATGAATATGCGATTCACATACCAATTTGGGGGTAACAAGATTGAGTTCCTGGACGTGGTGATCTCCGTGTCTGGGGGGCAGTTGGTGACCGAGGACTATCGCAAGCCGACTGCCACTAACTCCCTCCTACACTTCTCTAGCTACCATCCAAAAACAGTAAAACAAGCCGTACCTTATGGCCAGTTTGTAAGACTAGCTCGAATAAATAAAACCACCAACAGTTATCAAAAATAAGCAGCTGATCTGCAAGATAGACTGAGAGCCAGGGGCTACCCTGTAGACTTATTAAATGAAGCCATGGTAAAAGCCATGGCTTCAGAACATCAAATACTCAACCCCCCAGCAGAACAAGGAGAGGAGCAAAAAAAGAGAACACCATGGAGAAGAAAAAAAAACAAGGCTCTCCAAATTTTGCATTCTCATTCAAATTCAGCCCCATGGCTGATTACATAAAACAGATTATCAAAAAACATTGGGGCATAATAGAGGGAGAAGATGCATTAAAACAGTTACAAGGTAGTAAACCCATTGTCGCCTTCAGAAGGTGCCATACCATACGTAATAAATTGGTATACAGCCATTTTAGAGAAGAAAAATTCCATACTTGGCTATCAGGATGGCAACCAAAAGGAAACAAAAAATGTGGCAGCTGTTCTTTCTGTATCTTTAACCCCCAGTGGTCATCAATATCCTTTGCAGGACTTGAACATAAAGTAAACACACTAATTACCTGCCGGAGTAAATTTGTTGTGTACATCATTATGTGTAAATGCGGAAGATTTTACATCGGAAAAACCATCCGCTGCTTATATGAACGTTTCCGAGAACATTTAAATTCCATAAGAACTGGTAAAGGTGTGCCGCAATCAATTGAGCACATAAATTCCGCACATAACGGCGATACCAGTGTACTGAGGTTCGCTGGTTTGGAAGTGGTTAATCGCATGGCACAGGGAGGTGATAGAGAACGAGAACTTTTAAGGAGAGAAGGAAGGTGGATCCTTCGATCTAATGCAACCGGCTCGCTGGGCTTAAATGAAAAACTAGATATGAGTGCTTTTTTATAAGGTTACATAGTAACTGTTTGATTAAATATATGCTAAATGTGTTTTGTTCTATTTAAGATATAAATATAATGTTATTGCAATGATGATGCCAATGATCCTGAACTCGGAGTTCATACGACGGGATTGTCTACGTCAGAACAATGCGCCAAGTCAGGTGCGACTGAGCGCATAAATTTGATGGCGCTAGACAACTTAATTGCAAGTGAAAGGCCAGAGGAAGCGCGGTAGCGCGAAACGGCCGTTGCCTTTTCTATGTGAGTTTGCACTGTATGTCTCCCCCTCCTGCTTCAAATAAACGCTGATACCGTGATGCAATGGTGAGTGCCGTCTCGATCTTTTGTTATATGGATGTACCGTCAAGACTTTTACCGGACAGAGCACCGCCGTGTCACTAGCGTTGATCTCCTGGTGGGTGAGTGGACTGAAGAGTTGGTTTTTCATATCAAGTTTCGGATGTGTGTAGTGCCACTATAGCAACTGTTTCTGAACATGTGTAGGAAAACCATTAGGCTAGCTCAGGATATCAAACGAGGATTGTTTCTAATTTGTGGTTATTTTAACTTATGTCCTAACCCTATTCTAGATAAATCACCACAGTTACAACAAACATCCAAATCCTCTGGTTTTCAAGATTTTCTATTTGAGGAGGGATTATAAGACGCCTGGCGGGTCCTCCATGCAAATGAAAGGGACTATACCTTTTACTCCAACACCTCACAACTCCTTCTCAAGAATAGACCTAACTATTGTAGATAAATGGATACTTCAGCAGATCATTTCCTCCAGCATACACAACATAACCTGGTCGGACCATGATCCAATTACATTAACAACTAAAGACCATTATTATAACACAGTATACTCTCATTGGAGAATGAATAATTCTCTATTACAATCAGCTTCCATCAGTAAGGACATTACGAATTCCCTTAAGGAATATTTTCACTTAAATGATAATAATTCAGTACTTGACATGTCCATATGGTGCGCTCACAAAGCATTTATACGAGGTCATCTATTAAAGCATGCAGCCACTCAAAAGAAGCTGTGCCAAAAAAACCACAGATGCCTTAACATCTATAATCCAGGAACTAAAAAAACATAAGTCATCATTAGATCCCATCATAGGCTCTCAAGTAAAGAAAGCCAGGCATGACCTATATCTCCACCTCCACCATAAATATGAACTTCACCTCCAAAAATTAAAAGCTGAACAATACTGGCAGGGAAATAAAATATCAGAACTAGGGTTGAGCGAACAGTTCGAGCATAGTTCGGGTTCATACCGAATTTTGGGGCGTTCGGGGGGCGTACTAATGGCATGGCTGTGATTGGCCAAGTGCAGCATGTGACCCAGACTCTATTTAAGCTGGAGTCACGTAGCGCCGCACGTCACTCTGCGCTGATTAGTGTAGGGAGAGGACGCAGCTTCTGTGAGGGCGAGATAAGGCAGGGAAAAGTCAGCAAAAACACCTAATGAAGTGATCGATCTACAGCTGTGCATCATTCAACTTCTGCTAGTTAATTGCTCACTGGTTTTTAGGCTGCACAGAGCGTTTTTCTGTCACTTTGATCGGCGGCCATTTTGTGTCTTGTGGTGCACCAGCACAAGCTGCCACCAAGTCCATCAATTCATCAATACTAGTTTTTTTTTTTTTTTTGCTATATCCTACATCAGGGGTTTGGCTGTGCTTATTGTCACCCTTAGAAACTCAGGATAGAAAATTCTAAATTTTATTAAGGGGTTAAATTCAATTGCCAAAATAGCAATCCCCTAAATCTGGTGATGTAGCTGTGGCTAGCCAAGTGTAATACTGTCTGCTGTCTGGCAAAGGATAGATTTTTTTCTGTGGTGAAATTCAATTGCCAAAATAGCAATCCCCTAAATCTAGTGTCCCAGCAGTGGCTGGTCAAGTTTAATACTGTCCGGCAAAGGATATATTTTGTTCTGTGGTGAAATTCAATAGTCAAAATAGCAATACCATAAATCTGGTGTCCCAGCAGTGGCTTGTCAAGTTTAATAGTGTCCGGCAAAGGATAGATAATTTTCTGGGATGAAATTCAATTGCCAAAATATCAATACCGTAAATCTGGTGTCCCAGCAGTGGCTGGCCAAGTTTAATAGTGTCCGGCAAAGGATAGATAATTTTCTGGGGTGAAATTCAGTTGACAAAATAGAAATACAGTAAATCTGGTTTTCCAGCTGTGACTGAACAAGTTTAATAGTATCCAGCAAAGGATATATTTTTTTCTGGGGTGAAATTCAATTGCCAAAATTGCAATACCATTAATCAGTGGTTTCAGCTGTGGCTGGCCAAGTTTAATAGTGTACGGCAAAGGATATATTTTTTTTATGGGGTGAAATTCAATTGCCAAAATAGCAATACCGTAAATTTGGTGTCCCAGCAGTTGCTGGCCAAGTTTAATAGTGTCCGTAAAAGGATTTATTATTTTCTGGGGTGAAATTCAGTTGCAAAATTAGACATACAGTAAATCTGTTGTTCCAGCTGTTGCAGGCTTAGTATAAATCTGTCCGTAAAAGGGTATATCTTTTTCTGGGGTGAAATTTAATTGCCAAAATAGCAATACCCGGAATATGGTGTTCCAGCTGTGACTGGACAATTTCCCTATTGTCCGTCAAAGGATATAATATTTTCAGGAGTGAAAGTCAGTAACAAAATAGAAATACAGTAAATCTGGTGTTCCAGCTTTGGCTGGGCAAGTTTAATAGTGTCCGGCAAAGGATATATTATATTCTTCGATGAAATTCAGTTGCAAAAATAGAAATACAGTAAATCTGTTGTTCCAGCTGTTGCAGGTTCAGTTTAAATCTGTCCGTAAAAGGGTATATTTTTTTTCTGGGGGGAAATTTAATTGCTAAAATAGCAATACCCTGAATCTGGTGTTCCAGCTGTTGCAGGCCTAGTTTAAATCTGTCTGTAAAAGGGTATATTTTTTCTGGGGTGAAATTTAATTGCCAAGATAGCAATACCCTGAATCTGGTGTTCCAGCTGTTGCAGGCCTAGTTTAAATCTGTCCATAAAAGGTCATATTTTTCTCTGGGGTGAAATTTAATTGCCAAAATAGCAATACCCTGAATCTGGTGTTCCAGCTGTGACTGGACAAGTTTAATAGTATCCGGCAAAGGATATATTTTGTTCTGTGGTGAAATTCAATAGTCAAATTAGCAATACCATAAATCTGGTGTCCCAGCAGTGGCTTGTCAAGTTTAATAGTGTCCGGCAAAGGATAGATAATTTTCTGGGATGAAATTCAATTGCCAAAATATCAATACCGTAAATCTGGTGTCCCAGCAGTGGCTGGCCAAGTTTAATAGTGTCCGGCAAAGGATAGATAATTTTCTGGGGTGAAATTCAGTTGACAAAATAGAAATACAGTAAATCTGGTTTTCCAGCTGTGACTGAACAAGTTTAATAGTATCCAGCAAAGGATATATTTTTTTCTGGGGTGAAATTCAATTGCCAAAATTGCAATACCATTAATCAGTGGTTTCAGCTGTGGCTGGCCAAGTTTAATAGTGTACAGCAAAGGATATATTTTTTTTATGGGGTGAAATTCAATTGCCAAAATAGCAATACCGTAAATCTGGTGTCCCAGCAGTTGCTGGCCAAGTTTAATAGTGTCCGTAAAAGGATTTATTATTTTCTGGGGTGAAATTCAGTTGCAAAATTAGACATACAGTAAATCTGTTGTTCCAGCTGTTGCAGGCTTAGTATAAATCTGTCCGTAAAAGGGTATATCTTTTTCTGGGGTGAAATTTAATTGCCAAAATAGCAATACCCGGAATATGGTGTTCCAGCTGTGACTGGACAATTTCCCTATTGTCCGTCAAAGGATATATTATTTTCTGGAGTGAAAGTCAGTAGCAAAATAGAAATACAGTAAATCTGGTGTTCCAGCTTTGGCTGGGCAAGTTTAATAGTGTCCGGCAAAGGATATATTATTTTCTTCGATGAAATTCAGTTGCAAAAATAGAAATACAGTAAATCTGTTGTTCCAGCTGTTGCAGGTTCAGTTTAAATCTGTCCGTAAAAGGGTATATTTTTTTTTCTGGGGGGAAATTTAATTGCTAAAATAGCAATACCCTGAATCTGGTGTTCCAACTGTTGCAGGCCTAGTTTAAATCTGTCTGTAAAAGGGTATATTTTTTCTGGGGTGAAATTTAATTGCCAAGATAGCAATACCCTGAATCTGGTGTTCCAGCTGTTGCAGGCCTAGTTTAAATCTGTCCATTAAAGGTCATATTTTTCTCTGGGGTGAAATTTAATTGCCAAAATAGCAATACCCTGAATCTGGTGTTCCAGCTGTGACTGGACAAGTTTAATAGTATCCGTCAAAGGATAGATTTTGTTCTGGGGTGAAATTCAATTGCCAAAATAGCAATACCATAAATCAGTGGTTTCAGATGTGTCTGGCCAAGTTTAATAGTGTACGGCAAAGGATATATTTTTTTCTGGGGTGAAATTCAATTGCCAAAATAGCAATACCGCAAATCTGGTGTCCCAGCAGTGGCTGGCAAAGTTTAATCGTGTCCGGCAAAGGATATATTTTGTTCTGGGGTGAAATTCAATTGCCAAAATAGCAATACCATAAATCAGTGGTTTCAGCTGTGGCTGTCAAAGTTTAATAGTGTCCATCAAAGGATTTATTATTTTCTTCGGTGAAATTCAGTTGCAAAAATAGAAATACAGTAAATCTGTTGTTCCAGCTGTTGCAGGTTTAGTTTAAATCTATCCGTAAAAGGGTATATTTTTTTCTGGGGTGAAATTTAATTGCCAAAATAGCAATACCCTGAATCTGGTGTTCCAGCTGTTGCAGGCCTAGTTTAAATCTGTCCGTAAAAGGGTATATTTTTTTCTGGGGTGAAATTTCATTGCCAAGATAGCAATACCAATTTCCCTAGTGTCTTTCAAATGATATATTATTTTCTGGGGTGAAAGTCAGTAGCAAAAATAGAAATAAAGTAAATCTGGTGTTCCAGCTGTGGCTGGACAAGTTTAATAGTGTCCGGTAAAGGATATATTTCTTTCTGGGGTGAAATTCAATTGACAAAATAGCAATACCATAAATCAGTGGTTTCAGATGTGGCTGGCCAAGTTTAAAAGTGTCCGGCAAATGATATATTATTTTCTGGGGGGAAATTTTATTGCCAAAATAACAATACCATAAATCAGTGGTTTCAGCTGTGGCTGGCCAAGTTTAATAGTTTCCGTCACAGGATAGATTTTGTTCTGGGGTGAAATTTAATTACCAAAATAGCAATACCCTGAATCTGGTGTCCCTGCTGTGACTGGACAATTTCCCTAGTGTCCGTCAAAGGATATCTTATTTTCTGGGGTGAAAGTCATTCGCAAAAATAGAAATACAGTAAATCTGGTGTTCCAGCTGTGGCTGGACAAGTTTAATAGTGTCCGGCAAAGGATATTTTTTTTTCTGGGGTAAAATTCAATTGCCAAAATAGCAATAACATAAATCAGTGGTTTTAGCTGTTGCTGGCCAAGTTTAATAGTGTACGGCAAAGGATATATTTTTTTCTGGGGTGAAATTCAATTGCCAAAATAGCAATGCCGTAAATCTGGTGTCCCAGCAGTGGCTGGCCACAGTTTAATAGTGTCCGTCAAAGGATTTATTATTTTCTGCGGTGAAATTCAGTTGCAAAAATAGAAATACAGTAAATCTGTTGTTTCAGCTGTTGCAGGCTTAGTTTAAATCTGTCCGTAAAAGGGTATGTTTTTTTCTGGGGTGACATTTAATTGCCAAAATAGCAATACCCTGAATCTGGTGTTCCAGCTGTTGCAGGCCTAGTTTAAATCTGTCTGTAAAAGGGTATATATTTTTGTGGGGTGAAATTGAATTGCCAAAATAGCAATACCCTGAATCTGGTGTTCAAGGTGTGACTGGACAAGTTTAATAGTATCCGTCAAAGGATAGATTTTGTTCTGGGGTGAAATTTAATTGCCAAAATAGCAATACCCTGAATCTGGTGTTCCAGCTGTGACTGGACAATTTCCCTAGTGTCTGTCAAAGGATATATTATTTTCTGGGGTGAAAGTCAGTAGCAATAATAGAAATACAGTAAATCTGGTGTTACAGTTGTTGCAGGCCGAGTTTAAATCTTAGCGTAAAAAGGTATTTTTTTTTCTGGGGTGAAATTCAATTGCCAAAATAGCAATACCATAAATCAGTGGTTTCAGCTGTGGCTGGCCAAGTATAATAGTGTACGGCAAAGGATATATTTTTTTCTGGGGTGAAATTCAATTGACAAAATAGCAATACCGCAAATCTGGTTTCCCAGCAGTGGCTGGCAAAGTTTAATAGTGTCCGGCAAAGGATATATTTTGTTCTGGGGTGAAATTCAATTGCCAAAATAGCAATACCATAAATCAGTGGTTTCAGCTGTGGCTGGCCAAGTTTAATAGTGTCAGTCACAGGATTTATTATTTTATGCGGTGAAATTCAGTTGCCAAAATAGAAATACAGTAAATCTGGTGTTCCAGCTGTGGCTTGACAAGTTTAATAGTGTCCGGCAAAGGATATATTTTGTTTCTGGGATGAAATTCAATTGCCAAAATGGCAATACCATAAATCAGTGGTTTTAGCTGTTGCTGGCCAAGTGTTAATCTGTCCGTGAATGGGTATATTACACTGAAGATGTATATACAAATGCTGAGAGGGTCATCCTCAATAACTTCACACGCTACCGTGCATCTCCCATTGTATTTCTCTCCGTTAAAGGGTATTTTACACAAAGTGTTAAAATACAATTGCTGAAGGCATAATCCTACATATTTTTATAACACGTTACTGTGCATCCCCAAGTGTAAATCTGTCCATAAAAGGATACCTTTCATCCATTGCCTAAATACTAGGCCTACAATTGATATTCCCCTAAATCAGTGGTTACTGCTGTGCTTGGATTAGTGTAATACGGTACATAAATAATTAGGCAGATAGTGTTAGGTGCCTGTAAAAAGGCCTGAATTTGAAATCAATACATTGGGCCAAATATTTTTTTTCTTATTGTGGTGCTTGGTGAACGGTAACAATGAGAAATACATCTAGTAAGGGACGTGGACGCGGTCGTGGTAGAGTTAGTGGACCCTCTGGTGCTGGGATTGGACATGGCCATTCTGCAACAGCCACACGTCCTAGTGAACCAACTACCTCAGGTTCCAGTACCCGCCAGAATTTACAGCGATATTTGGTGGGGCCCAATGACGTTCTAAGGATGGTAAGGCCTGAGCAGGTACAGGCGCTAGTCAATTGGGTGGCCGACAGTGGATCCAGCATGTTCACAACATTATCTCCCACCCAGTCTTCTGCAGAAAGCGCACAGTTGGCGCCTAAAAACCAAGCCCATCAGTCTGTCACATCACCCCCATGCATATCAGGGAAACTGTCAGAGCTTCAAGTTATGCAGCAGTCTCTTATGCTGTTTGAAGACTCTGCTGGCAGGGTTTCCCAAGGGAATCCACCTAGCCCTTCCCCAGTGGTCGAAGACATAGAATGCACTGATGCACAAACACTTATGTTTCCTGATGATGAGGACATGGAAATACCACCTCATCGGAGTCCGCACGTCTCTGATTATGACGAAACCAAGGTGCCAACTGCTGCATATTTTTGCAGTGTGCAGACCGAACAGGAGGTCAGGGAGGAAGACTGTGTGGAAGACGATGCAGGGGATGATGAGGTCCTAGACCCCACATGGAATCAAGGTCGTGCCACTGACTTTCATAGTTCAGAGGAAGAGGCAGTGGTGAGACCGAGCCAACAGCGTAGCAAAAGAGGGAGCAGGGGGCAAAAGCAGAATAGCCGCCGCCAAGATAGTTCGCCTGCTACTAGCCACCGCCACCAGGGACCGAGCACCCCAAAGGCAGCTTCAAGGAGTTCGCTGGCATGACACTTCTTTAAACAATGTGCTGACGACAAGACCTGAGTGGTTTGCACGCTGTGCCATCACAGCCTGGAGCGAGGCATTAATGTTCTGAACCTTAGCACAACCTGCATGACCAGGCATCTACATGCAAAGCATGAACTGCAGTGGAGTAAACACCTTAAAAACAAGGAACTCACTCAGGCTCCCCCTGCTCCCTCTTCTGCTGCTGCCTCGGACTCTTCCTCTGCCTCGGGAGGAATGTTGGCACCTGCCGCCCACCAAACAGAGGATGTGCTACCGACACCACCACCTGCGTCACCAAGCATCTCCACCATGTCACACGGCAGCATTCAGCTCTCCATCTCACAAACCTTGGAGAGAAAGTGTAAATTCCCACCTACCCACCCTCGAGCCCTGGGCCTGAATGCCAGAATTTCTAAACTACTGGCCTTTGAAATGCTGTCATTCAGGCTGGTGGACAGCAGACAGCTTCAAACAGCTGATGGCGATGGCTGTCCCACAGTATGTTGTTCCAAGCCGCTACTACTTCTACAAGACAGCCGTGCCTTCCCTGCACAACCAAGTATCAGATGAAATCAAGTGTGCACTGCGCAACGCCATCTGTGGCAAGGTCCACCTAACCAAAGATAGGTGGACCAGTAAGCACGACCAGGGACACTATATCTCCCTAACTGCACACTGGGTAAATGTAGTGGCGGCTGGGCCGCAGGCGGAGAGTTCTTTGGCGCACGTCCCTCCGCCGCCAAGGAACGCAGGGCATCATTCTTTGCCTCCTGTAGCCTCCTCCTCCTACTCGGCTTCCTCCTCCTCTGCTTCCACCTGCTCATCCAGTCAACCACACACCTTCACCACCAACTTCAGCACAGCCCAGGGTAAACGTCAGCAGGCCATTCTGAAACTCATATGTTTGGGGAATAGGCCGCACACCGCGCAGGATTTGTGGCGGGGTATTGAACAACAGACCGACCAGTGGTTGCTGCCGGTGGGCCTCAAGCCCAGCCTGGTGGTGTGTGATAATGGGCGAAATCTCGTCGTAGCTCTGGGACTAGCCGGTTTGACGCACATCCCTTGCCTGGCGCATGTGCTGAATTTGGTGGTGCAGAAGTTCATTCACAACTACCCCGACATGTCAGAGCTGCTGCATAAAGTCTGGGCCGTATGTGCGCTCTTCCGGCTTTCACATCCTGCCGCTGCTCGCCTGTCTGCTCTACAGCATAACTTCGGCCTTCCCACTCACCGCCTCATATGCGACGTGCCCACCAGGTGGAACTCCACCTTGCTCATGCTGGAGAGACTGTGCGAGCAGCAGCAGGCCATAGTGGAGTTTCAGCTGCAGCACGCACGGGTGAGTCGCACTGCGGAACAGCACCACTTCACCACCAATGACTGGGCCTCCAAGCGAGACCTATGTGCCCTGTTGCGCTGTTTCGAGTACTCCACCAACATGGCCAGTGGCGATGACGCCGTTATCAGCGTTACAATACCACTTCTATGTCTCCTTGAGAAAACACTTAGGGCGATAACGGAAGAGGAGGTGGCCCAGGAGGAGGAGGAGGATGAGGGGTCATTTTTAGCACTTTCAGGCCAGTCTTTTAGAAGTGCCTCAGAGGGAGGTTTTTTGCAACAGCAGAGACCAGGTACAAATGTGGCCAGCCAGGGCCTACTACTAGCATAGGACGAGTAGGATGAGGAGGAGGTGGACGAGGTGGACGAGGATGAAGCAGGTTCACAGCAGGGTGGCACCCAACACAGCTCAGGCCCATCACTCGTGGCTGGGGGAAACGGAGTACGATGACAATACGCCTCCCACAGAGGACAGCTTGTCCTTACCTCTGGGCAGCCTGGCACACATGAGCGACTACATGCTGCAGTGCCTGCGCAACGACAGCAGAGTTGCCCACATTTTAACGTGTGCGGACTACTGGGTTGCCACCCTGCTGGATCCCAGGTACAAAGACAATTTGCCCACCTTACTTCCTGCACTGGAGCATGATAGGAAGATGCGCGAGTACAAGCGCACACGCTGTTAGACGCTCCCTGAGAGCATTCCCAAATTTCACAGGGGAACAAGTGGAAGGCGAAGGCAGAGGAGGAGCAAGAGGTCGCCAACGCAGATGTGTCACGGCCAGCTCCTCTGAGGGCAGGGTTAGCATGGCAGAAATGTGGAAAAGTTTTGTCACCACGCCACAGCTAACTGCACCACCACCTGATACGGAACGTGTTAGCAGGAGGCAGCATTTCACTAACATGGTGGAACAGTACCTGTGCACACCCCTCCACATACTGACTGATGGTTCAGTTCAGAGCTAGCCTTTTATGCCTTGGAGGTGCTGGCCTGCCCGGCGGCCAGCGTTTTGTCTGAACGTGTATTTAGCACGGCAGGTGGCATCATTACTGACAAACGCAGCCGCCTGTCCACAGTCACGTGGACAAGCTGACTTTTTAAAAAATAAGCCAGGCATGGATCCCACAGGACCTGTCCATCCCTTGTGCAGAATAGACATTTATAACTGCCTCCCCCTCAACCATATATTCTTGTACTCCGGGGCACTTCTTTATTGAATCCTCTTTTTTTAATTTTACCATTATATTGCGGTGCAATCAAAAGTTGAATGAACCTCTCCTACGTCTAGGTGCTAGGGGCCTAATTATCTAACAGTGGCCTTCTCCATTGGTGGGTGACATGATGCCTGATTCTCTGCTATGCGACCTCTGTCCTCTGTCTGGGTGCTGGGGCCTAAATAAATGAAAGTGGCCTTCTCCATTGGTGGGTGACTTGAAGCCTGATTCTCTGCTATGGGACTTCTCTCCAATTGATATTGCTTAATTTTTATTTATTTTATGTTAATTCATTTTCCTATCCACATTTGTTTGCAGTAGATTTACCTACATTTTGCTGCCTTTTGCAGCCCTCTAGCCTTTTCCTGGACTATTTTACAGCCTTTTTAGTGCCCAAAAGTTCGGGTCCCCATTGACTTCAATGAGGTTCTGGTTCAGGATGAAGTTCGGGTCGAGTTCGGATCGCGAACCCGAACATTTTCAGGAAGTTTGGCCGAACTTCTCAAACCCGAACATCCAGGTGTTCGCTCAACTCTAATCAAAACTTCTAGCAAATAGGATAAGGAAGAAAGAATTAAAAACTAAAATCCCATTTCTTTATGACGAGAAAGGCGGTAAAATTCTGAATCCCAAATTAATTGCAGACGAATTTGCTAATTTCTACTCCAAATGATACAACCTCAACAACTCCCTAGAAACTTCAACCTAACGCTGATGCTATTTCTTGATTCCTCAATGAAATCTCTCTCCCCTCCTTGACACCCAATCAAAGTTCAACTATAAATGGAAAAATGAATCTGAATCTGAAGTTGTTAAAACCATAAACGCATTAAAAAAACAGATCACCAGGACCGGATTGGACTCTCAAATAAATATTATAAAACGTTCTCCAAAATCTTATCTCCTAATCTTGTACGTACCTTCAATTTGATAGCTTCCCTTGAAACTGTCCCAAGAGATATGTTACATGCCCTCATTATAACACTACCAAAACCAGGCAAAACAGCAGATACTCCAGCCAACTTTAGCCCCATATCCCTACTCAATTCGGACCTCAAAATTTATGCAAAAATATTAGCTGATAGACTCTCTAAATTACTCCCCTCCTTGATTAATAGTGATCAAATTGGTTTTGTTCCCAATAGGCAGTCATCAGATGGAACTAGAAGATTTATAAACTTTTTTTACTAATTGATGTAGCCTGGGAGTCTTGTACGCCTTCTCTGCTACTCTCCCTGGATGCGGAGAAGGCGTTCGACAGGTTAAATCAAGGATAGATCTGGCTTTAGCAAGTATAGACTGTTTGGCGTACATATGAAAGATGAAATATGAGCTGCATACAATATCAGATCATGCCCCAGTAGTCGTTCTGTTAAAATTAGGACACTCGATGAAGACGACAAAAAGATTTAGGTTAAATCCACACTGGATTAGCATAATTGAGGATCGAGAAAATATAGCGAGACAAATGCAAGAATTTTGGGAGATAAATTGTAGGACAGCACATATCTCTATAGTATGGGACGCTTTCAAAGCATACATCCGCGGTCTATATATATCAAAGATTAGAGGAAAGAAAAAACAATTTGCAGAAGAAGAAGATGTGTTACATAAAAAAGTTCTCGCTCTATGGGAAAAAAAACGGTGGGAAATAATTCCCCAGAGGCCAAGTGCAATTTGAGGAGGCGAGAACGAAGTATAACAAGTACAAGCTAGAAAAAGCACAACAACGCGTATTCTTCTTAGGGGCTAAATATTTTGTACAGTCGGGAAAACCAGGAACCTTTCTGGCCTCAAGGATTCAAAATCAAAAGGATTTAAATAGAATCCAAAAGGTTTGGACAAGTAATGGGGTAATAGTGAGTAGTCAAGAAGAGATGGAGAGGGTATTTGTGGAGTATTATAATGACAGTAATTGTAATCAGCATCCGGAGGAGCTAGAAAGGTTTCTGGATACCATATCTATACCTAGACTTTCTAATGTTGAAAGAGATATATTAAACCGCCCTACAGAAGTAAAAGACATATATACAGCGTTGGAATCTATAAAAGGAAATTCGTCGCCAGGATCAGACGGATTACCGTTTGAGTTTTATAGGAAATATAAAGAAGTGATTATATCTAAGCTCTTAGAGGTTCTAAATAGTTCTCTCCTAAGTGGTAGTCTGCCCCCTTCAATGATGGAAGCAGTCATTACATTGATGTTGAAAAAGGGTAAGGATGAGAAGGAGGTGGGGTCATATCGGCCTATATCCCTGTTAAACACGGATAACAAACTGTATGCTAAGATCCTTGCTATCAGACTTAAGAGAATAATAGAGCAGTTGATTCACCCAGATCAAACTGGTTTTATCCCAAAAAGGTCCATGTATTCTAATATTCGTAGGGTGTTTTTGAATGTATGTGTGAAGGGGGGAGAGGGGGGTTCCCGCTCCATCCTGTCGGTTGATGCTGAGAAAGCGTTCGACAGGGTGGAGTGGGAATATCTCTGGAAGGTGATGGAGCGAATGAATCTTGGCAATCACTTTATTAAGTGGGCCAGGATTTTATATACCCACCCTAAAGCAAGGATTAATGTAAATGGGAAATGGTCATCGGTATTCGAATTATATAGAGGATCCAGGCAGGGTTGCCCTCTCTCCCCTTTACTATTTGTGATATTCATTGAACCTTTGGCATGTATGGTGAGGGGCAATAGTAAGATAAACGGGTTTGGTAGTGATGGGGCCGCAGATAAGATAAGTTTATACAAGTCTATACAGTAAATACTAATAAACAACTACCTTTATCGATGGAAGCAATAGACTCGTTTAGCATATTTTCGGGGTATAAGATCAACTGGAAATAATCTCATCTCTTGCTGTTAGACAGGGAGAGGGGGATTAGGGTACAAGAACTTAAAGTATTACAACAAACGGAACCATTGGATTACTTAAGAATAAATATTAACGCAGATATCTCAGACTATGTAAAATTAAATCTTACCCCTATGTTGGAAAAATGCAGAGATAGAATTCGGGTATGGCAGAAATTACCTTTTAGCGTTGCATACAGAATTGCATTGATAAAAATGGTTTTACTTCCCGACATTTTGTTTGGCCTGGCGGCCTGTCCTATATGGATTGAGGGTCATTTCTTAAATCTGTTGGAGAGACTGTTGAATGACTTAATTTGGGGAAGAAAAAGGGTGAAACTAAAGCAGAAGTATCTCTGCTTGGCAGAGGAGGATGGCGGATTGTCGCTTCCCCATTTTCAATGGCATTATTTGGTCGCTCAAGTCCAGTGGTTTCTAACAGGGGATTTAACTATCAATAAATATTTAAAAAGGGATTTTATGGGTCCGGACTATAGCATTTTTAGTATCTTGGAAACGGGCTTCATGAGAAGGATGACCCCCGTATGTACTCTATTCCGGATGGCAGATCGTGTGTGGAGTAAAATTAAGGAGTTACTGGAGATGAAAAACACTTGGCAATTTGCACCGCTGTGGGGTAATTATAACCTTACAGAATTTACCCCAGGAGTAAGATTTGTTCCACAGTTAGTCACTAATGGAGAAATGAACACAATTGAGAAGTTGTTTAGGGGTAAGGATATTGATTATATGACTAGATTTCGATATCATCAATTGAAGCACGCATTTAACTTGACGAAGAAGAAGCAATACTTTTTTACGAAAAATAATGCCTTCTTGGATTTCTGTAATACTAAGCTCACTGTTAGTGTTAAAATTTCACAATTAAATAGGTTATTTCGGAAAGAGGTGGGGATAAATAATAAATTTAAGAGTGAGAGAGATTTGGATGGGGATCTGGGAATAGCTGTATTAGATTGGAGAGGGATTTATGGGAATGTGAAAAAGGTATCCATCTCCAGTAACTTCAGAATAATATTTTTTATATTATTCATAGATTATATCTTACTCCGAAAATTCTAGGTAAAATTTATAAGACCCACGATGCAAAATGTTGGAAATGTGAAGTGGAAGAAGCGGACTTTATCCACATGTTATGGAGCTGCCTGGACATTCAAGATGTTTGGACTAAGGGATTTCAGATATTTAAAGCTGAAAGCCTCCACTTCACTACCAACAGATAGTGTCTTTGCTTTGTTAGGGGATGCTCCCTCTGTAATTAAAAATAAAAAGAAGGAAAAGGAAATATGGAATAGGGGCCTGATGGCCACTAGAGTGGTATTAGCCCAAGGATGGGGGTCAAGCGAGTCTCCCTCTATTAAAACATGGGAGAATTTAGTCACCAGTATCCGAAACTATGAAAAAATTCGGAAGCAGTCGGAATGCTAGATATGTTATGTTGTGTGGTGGTGGAGAGGGGAGAATGGACAGTCCTGCACGCAGCGCTCACCGAGTCAACAGGGAGGGAGGGGGGTAATGGGCCTATAGATGGTATTTAATTTTACGGACACATTAAATAAGAGTTCTTATTAATTTATATACCTGACGTATCAAGAATTGATGGTGATGATGTTTTTGGAGTATATGCTTTTTTATATGAAGTGTAACATGTATAATATCTCAGGAAATGTAATGTGTCTGATTATGTCTTTGTTACCGCTGAATGGAAAAAATAATAATAATAAAAAAAAAGACAAAATTTCAGACAGGAGCGCCCACAAACAAACAGCAATGGAAAACCGCTGCAGTAAAGGCCTGTCAGGGCATTAAAAAGGAGGAAATACAGCATCTGGGGATGTCCGTGAGTTCAAGACTTCAGGCAGTGATTGCCAACAAAGGGTTTTAAACCAAGGATTAGAAATTAACATTTTATGTAAAATTATTTAATTTGTCCAATTACTTTTGAGCCCCTGAAATAAAGGGATTGAGTTTAAAGAATGCTTTAGTTCCTCACATTTTTATGCAATAATTTTGTTCAACTCACTGAATTAAACCTGAAAGTCTGAACTTCAACTGCACCTGAATTGCTTTGTTCAAAATCCATTGTGGTAATGTACAGAACAAACATTTGAAAATTGTTGTCTCTGTCCAAATATATAAAGACCTAACTGTATAGGTAAAGCATATCAACTCAAGTATGTCAAGTAAAAGCATTCCAGAGTTATTATCACATAAAGTGCAAACTGAGATTTGCAAAATGTGGCTTGGTCCTTATGGTAAAAACTGGTTTGGTCTTGAAGGGGTTAAAGGGCCAGTGCACACACTAATTTGTTCCAGCTTATGGCTGACTGTCTGTGGGTTTATTAGGCGCCTTTTCCTGGAGGAAGGTGCCTGAGCTTTAGGTTTTCTAGTTGTTAGTAATAAGTGTAGGTGTGCTGTTTTGTTTGTCTACCTGTGTAATGACTTCTGCCAGGTAATTGACTGTGAAGCTATGTTATTTGTCCTAACTTTAGCCTGTTTACTATATTGACCCTTTGCTGATAACGGTGTCATCGCCACTGGCCATGTTGGTGGAGTACTCGAAACAGCGCAACAGGGCACACAGGTCTCGCATGGAGGCCCAATCATTGGTGGTGAAGTGGTGCTGTTCCACAGTGCGACTGATGAGTGCGTGCTGCAGCTGAAACTTCACTTGGCCTTTGCTGCTCGCACAGTCTCTCCAGCATGTGCAAGGTGGAGTTCCAACTGGTGGGCACGTCGCATATGAGGCGGTGAGCGGGAAGGCCGAAGTTACGCTGTAGCGCAGACAGGCGAGCAGCGGCAGGATGTGAACGCCGGAAGCGCGCACAGACGGCCCTCACTTTATGCAGCAGCTGTGACATGTTGGGGTAGTTGTGAATGAACTTCTGCACCACCAAATTCAGCACATGCGCCAGGCAAGGGATGTGCGTCCGGCTAGTCCCAGAGCTGCGACGAGATTTCGCCCATTATCGCACACCACAAGGCCGATCTTGAGGCCCACCGGCAGAAACCACTCATCGGTCTGTTGTTCAATACCCCGCCACAACTCCTGCACGGTGTGGGGCCTGTCCTCCAAAACATATGAGTTTCAGAATGGCCTGCTGACGTTTACCCAGGGCTGTGCTGAAGTTGGTGGTGAAGGTGTGTGGCTGAATGGATGAGCTGGTGGAAGCAGAGGCGGAGGAAGCCGAGTAGGAGGAGGAGGCTACAGGAGGCAAAGAATGATGCCCTGCGATCCTTTGTGGCGGAAGGACGTGCGCCAAGGAACTCTCTGCCTGCGGCCAAGCCGCCCCACTACATTTACCCAGTGTGCAGTTATCTGTGGTTAGGTGGACCTTGCCACAGATGGCGTTGCGCAGTGCACACTTGATTTTATCGGATACTTGGTTGTGCAGGGAAGGCACGGCTGTCTTGGAGAAGTAGTGGCGGCTGGGAACAACATACTGTGGGACAGCCATGGACATCAGCTGTTTGAAGCTGTCTGTGTCCACCAGCCTGAATGACAGCATTTCAAAGGCCAGTAGTTTAGAAATGCTGGCATTCAGACCCAGGGCTCGAGGGTGGCTAGGTGGGAATTTACGCTTTCTCTCCAAGGTTTGTGAGATGGAGAGCTGAACGCTGCCGTGTGACATGGTGGAGATGCTTGGTGACGAAGGTGGTGTTGTCGGTGGCACATCCTCTGTTTGGTGGGCGGGGGAGCAAGGGTGAGTTCCTTGCTTTTAAGGTGTTTACTCCACTGCAGTTCATGCTTTGCATGTAGATGCCTGGTCATGCAGGTTGTGCTAAGGTTCAGAACGTTAATGCCTCGCTTCAGGCTCTGATGGCACAGCGTGCAAACCACTCGGGTCTTGTCGTCAGCACATTGTTTAAAGAAGTGCCATGCCAGGGAACTCCTTGAAGCTGACTTTGGGGTGCTCGGTCCCTGGTGGCGGTGGCCAGTAGCAGGCAAACTCTCTTGGAGGCGGCTGTTCTGCTTTTCCCCCTGCTCTCTCTTTTGCTACGCTATTGGCTCGGTCTCACCACTGCCTCTTCCTCTGAACTATGAAAGTCAGTGGCACGACCTTCATTCCATGTGGGGTCTAGGACCTCATTGTCCCCTGCATCGTCTTCCACACAGTTTTCCTCCCTGACCTCCTGTTCGGTCTGCACACTGCAGAAAGATGCAGCAGTTGGCACCTGTGTTTCATCATCATCAGAGACGTGCGGACTCCGATGAGGTGGTATTCCCATGTCCTCATCATCAGGAAACATCAGTTGTGCATCAGTGCATTCTATGTCTTCCACCACTGGGGAAGGGCTAGGTGGATTTCCTTGGGAAACCCTGCCAGCAGAGTCTTCAAACAGCATAAGAGACTGCTGCATAACTTGAGGCTCTGACAGTTTCCCTGATATGCATGGGGGTGATGTGACAGACTGATGGGCTTGGTTTTCAGATGCCACCTGTGCGCTTTCAGCAGAAGACTGGGTGGGAGATAATGTTGTGAACATGCTGGAACCACTGTCGGCCACCCAATTGTCTAGCGCCTGTATCTGCTCAGGCCTTACCATCCTTAGAACGGCATTGGGCCCCACCAAATATCGCTGTAAATTCTGGCGGGTACTGGAACCTGAGGTAGTTGGTTCACTAGGACGTGTGGCTGTGGCAGAATAGCCACGTCCTCTCCCAGCACCAGAGGGTACACTAACACCACCACGATCGCGTCCGCGTCCCTTACTAGATGTTTTCCTCATTGTTACCGTTCACCAAGCACCACAATAAGGAAAAAAATATTTGGCCCAATGTATTGATTTCAAATTCAGGCCTTTTTTTACAGGCACCTAACACTATCTGCATATTTGCTTATGTAGCGTATTACACTAATCCAGGCACAGCAGTAACCACTGATTTAGGGGAATATCTCTTTTAGTGCTAGTATTTAGGCCCTGGATGAAAGGTATCCTTTTATGGACAGATTGACACTTGGCCTGCAACAGCTGGGACAACAGATTCAGGGTATTGCTATTTTGGCAATTGAATGTCACCCCAGAACAAAATATATGTTTTGGCGGACACTATTATATTTTGCCAGCCACAGCTGAAACCACTGATTTATGGTATTGCTATTTTGGCAATTGAATTTCACCCCAGAACAAAATATATGTTTTTGTGGACACTATGAATCCTGGCCTGCAACAGCTGGGACACTAGATTCAGGGTATTGCTATTTTGGCAATTGAATTTCACCCCAGAACAAAATATATGTTTTGACGGACACTATGAATCCTGGCCTGCAACAGCTGGGACACCAGATTCAGGGTATTGCTATTTTGGCAATTGAATGTCACCCCAGAACAAAATATATGTTTTTGCGGACACTATGAATCCTGGCCTGCAACAGCTGGGACACCAGATTCAGGGTATTGCTATTTTGGCAATTGAATGTCACCCCAGAACAAAATATATGTTTTTGCGGACACTATGAATCCTGGCCTGCAACAGCTGGGACACCAGATTCAGGGTATTGCTATTTTGGCAATTGAATTTCACTCCAGAACAAACTATATGTTTTGACGGACACTATGAAACGTTGCCTGCAACAGCTGGGACACCAGATTCAGGGTATTGCTATTTTGGCAATTGAATATCACCCCAGAACAAAATATATGTTTTAGCGGACACTATGAATCCTGGCCTGCAACAGCTGGGACACCAGATTCAGGGTATTGCTATTTTGGCAATTGAATGTCACCCCAGAACAAAATATATGTTTTGGCGGACACTATGAATCCTGGCCTGCAACAGCTGGGACACCAGATTCAGAGTATTGCTATTTTGGCAATTGAATGTCACCCCAGAACAAAATATATGTTTTTGCGGACACTATGAATCCTGGCCTGCAACAGCTGGGACACCAGATTCAGAGGTATTGCTATTTTGGCAATTGAATGTCACCCCAGAACAAAATATATGTTTTTGCGGACACTATGAATCCTGGCCTGCAACAGCTGGGACACCAGATTCAGGGTATTGCTATTTTGGCAATTGAATGTCACCCCAGAACAAAATATATGTTTTTGCGGACACTATAAATCCTGGCCTGCAACAGCTGAAACAACTAGATTTATGGTATTGCTATTTTGGCAATTGAATTTCACCCCAGAACAAAATATATGTTTTGACGGACACTATGAAACGTGGCCTGCAACAGCTGGGACACCAGATTCAGGGTATTGCTATTTTGGCAATTGAATGTCACCCCAGAACAAAATATATGTTTTGACGGACACTATGAAACGTGGCCTGCAACAGCTGGGACACCAGATTCAGGGTATTGCTATTTTGGCAATTGAATGTCACCCCAGAACAAAATATATGTTTTTGCGGACACTTTGAATCCTGGCCTGCAACAGCTGGGACACCAGATTCAGGGTATTGCTATTTTGGCAATTGAATGTCACCCCACAACAAAATATATGTTTTTGCGGACACTATGAATCCTGGCCTGCAACAGCTGGGACACCAGATTCAGGATATTGCTATTTCGGCAATTGAATTTCACCCCAGAACAAAATATATGTTTTTGCGGACACTATAAATCCTGGCCTGCAACAGCTGGGACACCAGATTCAGAGTATTGCTATTTTGGCAATTGAATGTCACCCCAGAACAAAATATATGTTTTTGCGGACACTATGAATCCTGGCCTGCAACAGCTGGGACACCAGATTAAGGGTATTGCTATTTTGGCAATTGAATTTCACCCCAGAACAAAACATATGTTTTGACGGACACTATGAATCCTGGCCTGCAAGAGCTGGGACACCAGATTCAGGGTATTGCTATTTTGGCAGATTAATTTCACCCCAGAACAAAATATATGTTTTGGTAGACACTATGAAATCTGACCTGCAACAGCTGGGACACCAGATTCAGGGTATTGCTATTTTTGCAGATTAATTTCACCCCAGAACAAAATATATGTTTTGGCAGACACTATGAAATCTGGCCTGCAACAGCTGGGACACCAGATTCAGGGTATTGCTATTTTGGCAGATTAATTTCACCCCAGAACAAAATATATGTTTTGGCGGACACTATTATATTTTGCCAGCTACAGCTGAAACCATTGATTTATGGTATTGCTATTTTAGCAATTGAATTTCACCCCAGAACAAAATATATGTTTTGGCGGACACTATGAAATCTGGCCTGCAACAGCTGGGACACCAGATTCAGGGTATTGCTATTTTGACAGATTAATTTCACCCCAGAACAAAATATATGTTTTGGTGGACACTATGAAATCTGGGCTGCAACAGCTGGGACACCAGATTCAGGGTATTGCTATTTTGGCAGATTAATTTCACCCCAGAACAAAATATATGTTTTGGCGGACACTATGGAATCTGGCCTGCAACAGCTGGGACACCAGATTCAGAGTATTGCTATTTTGCCAGATTAATTTCACCCCAGAACAAAATATATGTTTTGGCGGACACTATTCTATTTTGCCAGCCACAGCTGAAACCACTGATTTATGATATTGCTATTTTGGCAATTGAATTTCACCACAGAAAATAATCTATCCTTTGCCAGACAGCAGACAGTATTATACTTGTCTAGCCAAAGCTGGAACACCAGATTTAGGGGATTGGTATTTTGGCAATTGTATTTAACCCCTTAATAAAATATAGAAATTGCTATCCTGAGTTTCTAGGGGTGACAATTAGCACAGCCAAGCCCCTGATGCAGGATATAGCAAAAAAAACTAGTATTGATGGATTGATAGACTTGGTGGCAGTCACAAAATGGCCAACCCAGAAAATAAGTGACAGAAAAACGCTCTGTGCAGCCTAAAAACCAGTGAGCAAGTAACTAGCAGAAGTTCAATCATTCACAGCTGTAGATCGATCCGTTCATTAGTTGCTGTTGCTGACTTTACCCTGCCTAATCTCGTCCTGACAGAAGCTGCGTCCTCTCCCTACACAATATCGCCGAACAACGGACCCGAACCCGAACTTTTTTGAAAATGTCCGGATTCGGGTCTGTGTCCCGGACACCCCAAAATTCGGTACGAACCCGAACGATGCTCGAACTGTTCGCTCAACACTAGTCAAGAGCCACATATATACATACACTGTGTGTGAACCCTGTTAGTAACCAAGATTTATGTACTGATGTTAAATTATAGCATTATTAAATGCTACTGTATAAATACCATGATAAACATCTCATGGTGCATGAAGCACATCTAACCTTGAGGTGTAGAAAGTAAATAATAATTCTAATTGTCATTCCATTTTTCTCGTGTTTTCCAGTTTTCAATGAAACTGAAAACACAAAGCAAATGTATCCTGTTTATAGCACAGGTATTTCAGCATCTCACAGGCAGAAATGCACTTAAGCACTTTGTGACTGTGATTGTTTGTAGAAGGTCAAATGTATTTGAAAGACTTAGCAAATAAACCTTGCAACAAATGACTTGCTAAGAATGGGCCAGCATTTGGATTTCTATGACAAAAGGTTTTTTCTAGAATTATACACAAAAACCCAACCTGGCTATGACCATGCACAATACTATACATTGATTGGTGCTGGGCTTTCATTCAGAGTAGCATACATGTGCAGCACTGGATTAAAGCTCTTAATCCGGCACTCTATCACTAACAGCCGAGGACCCTGAGCAGAAGACTGAAGCAGTTTATTAGGCTACTTTCACAATAGCATTTTTGCTGGATCCGGCAGGGTTCAGCAAAAACGCTTCCGTTACTGATAATACAACTGCCTGCATCCTGTATGAATGGATCCGGTTGTATTATCTATAACATTACCCAGACGTGGCCGTCATGAAAGTCAATGGAGGACAGATCTGTTTTGTATTGTGACAGATCATGCCAGAGAAAATGGATCCGTCCTCAATGACTTGTATTGGGGGTCATGCCGAATCCATCTTGCTCCGCATCCCAGGAAGGAAAGCAAACTACAACATGTTGCGGTTTGCTCTCCGGTATGGGAACGCAACTAAACGGAACAGAATGCATTTTGGAGCATTCCGTTCTGTTCAGTTCAGTTTTGTCCCCATTGACAATGAATGGGGACAAAATTTCCAGTATTGAGCCCCTATGACTGATCTCAATACTGGAAAACTAAAACGCTAGTGTGAAAGTAGCCTACTACTTCTGCTTTTTACTTTCCTCAAAACATAGTGCTATACCACTTCTTCTATTGGACCTGGCAATCAAGGAATCACTGGGTGCATTGAGCTGAGCAGAGCTGCTGGTTCAGATCTGCTCTATATGTGAAAAATGCCCCCATAGGGGGGCTGTGTTCCCCTGTAACTTGGGTTCCTTTGGATGCCCCAGTTACAGTAAAAAGTAAAAAATAAAAAGTGTAGATGTCTCCCAGAGGTCTTTTGATGGCAATTTGTTTTTGAAGCCAAACTTTTTTTGCGTTACCGTGAATTTAGCTACTGTATATGAGGGCATTTTTTTGTGAGACAAGTTGAATTTTTAATGGCATTTTGGGATACATCTAATGTATTGTATAATTTTTAAAATTTATGGGGGTGTGACAACTTGAAAAAACACAAGTATTGTGCCATTGCTTTTTGATTCTATTTCATTCACCATGCAGTAACTTAATAACTGGATTCTGCAAGTCAGTGCCTAAGGTATACAGTTTATGTTTTTCTACTTTTGAAGAATAAAAACTCTCCCTTGAAAATGCATTTTTTTGTGTTATATTCAAAGATCCATAAGATTTGTATTTTTCCATTGACAGATCTGTGTGAAGGTTTGTTTTTTGCTGTTGTAGTTTTTATTGGAGTACATATGGTGTTGTAATCACTTTTTATTGAGTTTTTTAGGAGGTGGAATGAATAACCTAAGCAATTGTCTTTTTTGTCTTTTTTTATGCTGCTCACCAATGTAACCATTTAATTGTATGAATCATTATGGACATGGTAATGGCAATTACATGCATGTATAGTGTGGTAAAGTGCATGATAGAGGTATGGTGGGGGTCTGTATCTCACCTGGTTGTTTAGTTTAGCAGAGTGAGATAACTGGAATCTAGTAATGGTGCTGCTTTAGCAAGGCATAGCTTGCTGGAGATCATTTTGTTTACCCTAGGTACACACCTAAGCGTTTTACAGCGCGTTCAATGCTTTCCTATGGGCATGGTTCACATTTGGGCGTTTTACAGCGCGTTTGAACGCGCTGGAAAACGCCTAACGCTGTCGCTTCTACTTGAGCTTCTTTAGGGCGTTTTTGCGCGCGTTTCCGTCCATAGGATTATATTAGAATGCGCAAAGATGAAGAAATGCGCATTTTCTGTTCCAAAAACGCACCTACGAACGCGCGTTTTTTACTAGGCAACCAGCTGAAAAAGGCCACTCCCAGGTGCAAGACAGAATCCTAGGCCCAAGCATGGAGGAAGCAGGCTGTGAAGCAGAGACCCTCATCAGGCTCGTGCGTCCGAAACGCTGCCTCTATGACACGAAGGACCCAAAATATAAAAATCGCAGATACAGACAGCAGGCTTGGGAAGATATAGGCAAAAGCCTATGGAAAGAGTGGCCGCAAATGGCCCAAGCAGGCCAAACTGCCAAAGGTAAATCAAAGTGTGGTTTTCAAACGGTACAATTTAACTCACTGTGTCCCCTGGTCATAATTATATATGTGCTTCCTATGTCACAGAGCTTTTGCAGCTTTGGTGGCCGGTTTAGCCAATGTTAAATGCAGCCCCCTCCCCCATTATGTGGAAACCACAAACATTTTATCTGTCCAAAGCCTCATGCACACGGCAGTGTTGCACGGCCGTGCCTGGTCCGTGTGTATCATGGCTGGCATGTGTGTAGCAGCGGCCGGGCATGGTGTACACATGTCCATGTGCCTAGGTGTATTAATGCGCCTGCCTGATGTTAACGGCGTCTCAGCAAACAACTACGCCGTGTGCTGCTGCTGCCATACAAATGCCTGGCCATGTTAAACACGGTCCATGCATATCCTTGTGACATTGCTGTGTGCTTTCCCTCTGATTACTGAGTGCACACTTCCACCCCTGTTTTCCAAAACGAGTTTTTGTTTAACCTTTCTTTATTTTGATTAATTTGGATGTGGGCCCACATGCTTTTTGTAATTTATGGCGGTCCGTGTCCCTTTTGTGTTAGGTTTATTTGATTTGCATGTTTTGCCGAGTCCATGGCATTGCTAAATGGGGCTTTAATGCGTCTGTGTATGTACTACTCCCAGCATGCTCTGAAGACACGTTATTATGCTACGCATTGTGTAATGATCTTGGGTGGGTTATTGGGGTGGAAACCAGTGTGTTGCAAATGTCTCATCCCTTCGCTACAACGCCATACAGACACTGTGAATTTTGTGGATTGTTTGCCGAGGGAAGTACATACACAGAATATTTAACGTTGTGTATGGTATATTATTCTAAAGGGGACATCAATGGGATCCCATCTTGTTTTTATTTTTTGGGGGGTTTATAAACCGGTATGTGTGCGGCTGGCTGTGGCCATGTGACTCGGCCTAGATCAGCGTCAATGTCCCGCTCCCTCGCAACTAAGGCTTTATGAACTTTTAGGAACTTTTTTATTACTTTGCCCACCCACCATGCACCTTGTGTGTAGAAGCCCTACGAAATAAGGACAAGAGGAGTAGCGCATGTCAAAACATAAACCTTTTTATGAACACACGTGAAAATGACAAACATAACAATAACCGTAGATGAAAAATTAACTAAATTTTTGAAAACTAGATTTACATCTCAATTGCTGCCATTTGCCAGGGAAGCTCACCCTCTGGCGACATGAAATATCGTGCAAAATGGTCCCGAACATGTGCACCATGTGCGGTGCCACGGACCACTGTGAACTGGGTAGGCCCCAGAGTGTGACTGAGGGTGTCCTCAAAATTGAAGCCATCTCTCTGCCGCACAAAGTTGTGCAGTGCACATGCCGCCTTGACTGCCTTGATAGCAGTATCTATTTTCAATGGAATTGGCGAATGGAGGAAACGCCATTTGTTGGCGAGAATGCCGAAGGCGCATTCCACCACCCTTCTTGCTCGGGTCAGCCTATAATTAAACACCCTTCTCTCGGTAGTTAGTCCTCTGCTTGAGAAGGGCCGCATCATATTCCCCCCCAGGGCGAATGCCTCATCAGCAACAAACACGTACGGCATGGCCGGATAAGTTGTGCCTGGCAGAATTTGGGGTGCTGGAAGCTCAAAGGAATTACTTGACAGCAGCCTGCCAAAGAGGGAGTGGCCAAATACTGCTGAGTCCGAACTGCTGCCGTAAGCTCCGACATCTATGTAGCGGAAGCAGTAATTTACGTCCGAAACTGCCAGTAACACCACCGAAAAATACTTTTATAATTATAAAAGCGGCTACCACTCCTGATCGGCTTGAGCACACGAATATGCTTCCCATCAATGGCCCCCACGCAGATTGGGAAATGGCAGGTCTGCATAAATACATCTGCAATATCCATCCACTCTGCTGTAGTCGGTTGGGACATGACGGCAGACTCAAGAACGTCCCACAGGGCCACACATGTTTCCCGGATTATCAGGCTTGCTGTTGATTTGCCTATTAGAAAAGAATAATGGAGACTGGCCAAAGACTGGCCAGTAGCCAAATACCTGTAAATAAATAAGAACGTTTCAATTAATACATGTGTCACGTTTTATTTTACAGTCAACATGCTAAAAAGCAAGTGGAAAAGCCTCAAAGATGCGTTCGTCCGACATCGCCGAAAAGAGCGAGAGCAAAGGAGCGGATCTGGGGCTAGTTGCAGCACTTCCTATGTGCATGCCGAGCAGATGGCGTTCCTCATCCCATGCACCGAAATGCGTAGGTAAGTACGTCACAAACACTGTCAATCGACCACCTTCAGGCATGTTCTAACTCTGTAGCTGGGGAGTTTGTATTCTAGATGTGCGCAGTCAGATATTCCTAAGCCCAATAAGAAGGCGTTCTAGTTACTATTGGCTCGCAACACCGGCTACGGGCAGATATGGACCCAGATAAGACTCCTGTGTACCTGGATCCTGCAACTATGACTCCGGTGGAGACACAGGAGACATATCTGCTACAGGAGACATATCTGAAACAGGCCAATATGTGCAAACTGCATTATTGGACACACCTAAAATAGTTTTCCAAAATGGGCCATGGGCCATGCGGATGTGTCTGCGTACAGCTAGAAGCCCATGGCCTCAGCTACAGTTGTGTTCAAAATTATTCAACCCCCAATGCTGTAAAGGGTTTTAGGGAATTTAGTGTACATTTGTAATTGTGTTCAGAATGAAATCTTACAAGGACTTTTTAAAGAACCAAATGCAACTAAAATAACATCAATTGTTTTTGTAATACAGTATTAAATGTTTTTTGTGATTTCTTCATTGACACAATTATTCAACCCCTTAAAGACTACCACTCTTAAGAACAGAGGTTCATTCAAGTGTTTTCGATCAGGTATTGAAAACACCTGTGGATGTCAAGGAGCAGCAATCAAGCATAATAAGCACCAATTAAGCAGATTTTAAATGACTGTGATACTCAGCTCCTTCTAGACATTTACTGGTGTGTTTACAAACATGGTGAAGTCAAGAGAATGGTCCAGGAAGACAAGAGAAGAGGTGATTTCTCTTCACAGGAAGGGCAATGGCTATAAGAAGATTGCAAAGATGTTAAACATACCAAGAGACACCATAGGAAGCATCACTCGCAAATTCAAGGCAAAGGGCACTGTTGAAATGCTACCTGGTCGTGGCAGAAAGAAGATGCTGACTTCGACTGCTGTGCGCTACCTGAAGCGCAAAGTGGAGAAAAGTCCCTGTGTGACTGCTGAGGAACTGAAAAAAGATTTGTCAGATGCGGGTACTGAAGTTTCAGCTCAGACAATAAGGTGCACACTGCGTAATGAAGGCCTCCATGTCAGAACTCCCAGGCGCACCCCCTTGCTGTCTCCAAAGAATAAGAAGAGTCGACTACAGTATGCCAAAAGTCATGTGGACAACCCACAAAAGTTTTGGGATAGTGTTCTGTGGACTGATGAAACAAAATTAGAACTGTTTTGGCCCATGGATCAACGCTATGTTTGGAGGAGGAAGAACAAGGCCTATGAAGAAAAGAACACCGTGCCTACAGTGAAGCATGGCGGGGGGTCAATCATGCTTTGGGGCTGTTTTGCTTCTACAGGTACAGGGAAGCTTCAGCGTGTGCAAGGTACCATGAATTCTCTTCAGTACCAGGAGATATTGGATGAAAATGTGATGCAGTCCATCACAAACCTGAGGCTTGGGAGACATTGGACCCTTCCACAAGACAATGATCCCAAGCATACCTTCAAGTCCACTAGAGCATGGTTGCAGATTAAAGGCTGGAACATTTTGACGTGGCCATCGCAGTCACCAGACTTAAATCCGATTGAGAACCTCTGGTGGGACTTAAAGAAAGCAATTGCAGCACGCAAGCCTAAGAATGTGACTGAACTGGAGGCTTTTGCCCATGAAGAATGGGAGAAGATAACCGTAGATCGCTGCAAGACACTTGTGTCAAGCTATGCTTCACATTTTAAAGCTGTTATAACTGGAAAAAGATGTTGTACTAAGTACTAAGATTGAATGTCATTTGGGGGTTGAATAAAACTGATAATGATGTGAGCACAGAAAAGACATTTGTGGTTATTTTATTATAAATGTTATGTTATATTTGTCTGACTTACAAGTGCCTCTTTGATTTAATTGTAAACAAGATGACTGAAATGATCAAAATCAATGTCAAACTGGCCAAAACACTCAATTTCAGTGGGGGTTGAATAATTTTGAACACAACTGTATATAGGCCACATCCGGATGCAAGGTGACATCCTATATGGGCCTTGGGAGCATAACCGGGCCAAAATAGATTACCTACTAAGTCATTATGTGCACATTTTTGGTTACAGCACTGACAGTAGCTGGGATACAGCAGAGAGGCAGGAGGATGAAGAGGAGGAGGCCACCATGGAAAGTGATGGTGGCCCATCCATGGTGGCAACCAGTCCGCTGGGCCCAAGTTTGGAGCCACCCATTGCATCAAGTACCCCGCCAGAAACCCAAGAGGCCGATGAATCGACTCAAAAAACAAAAAGGCCACGTAAAACATGAAGCCAAAGGCATGAAGATCGCCTCATAGATTGTCTGGATGCCCTTGCTCATCCTGGACCAAAGATGAGCAGTGAGGCGCATTTCCTCCTCAGTTTGGAGGAGGACCTCAAAAATGTCCCCAAACATCGCCAGGCAGAAGCACGGCACAGTTTGATGCGGTGCTTACAATCCTTCCTTCCGGCTGAAAACGTCCCATCACAGCCCATAGCACCTCCACCACCCCCAACCAATCTCCCACAGCAGCCGGCACAATACCACTACCCACCAATCCAAGCACCAGCGAACCCATGGCCCCCAAGACCACCAATGCTATATCAGTACGGCTCAACAAGCATGGGCCACAGCACGTCTGCACAAATGGCACCAGGAGGCCAAGGGCCGCACATGCGCGAATGTGCAATGCCCACTGAGCCCGATTATTCGGGAACCCAGTATCAAAATTTATAATTTGTCCTGATAATGGATGAAAGTTTATGTTATTGCCTCAGGGGGGTGTCCACGTTGGGACAGTTGAACATTATTTTTTAATGTGTGCAAAACAATATAATGTTGCTTTTTGTTTTATCTATTGTTCTAATTTTTAAAAAAAATAGTAAGCACATATTACTATTTCGTGGGGCACGCAAACATAATAAACGTTTGTGGCTAAACAATATGTCTGGCTTGTCTAAATTGAGTGTGTATACGTCTATATTTATTGTACACATTGGTATGGTCTAGAAATTTGCGCCTACTGGGCTAACATCACAGACAGCATCAAGGGAATAGTGTGACACACAAACCGTAGCACACCAACCATACTGACGTCAACCACAGGGACAGCAGAATATACACCAAACGCATACTGTACATGATTACTAGGGCCATAATGATGCTACTTACCTCAAGGTAATTAAGAGCCTCTGAACAGGTGGGATGCTGTCACGCATGAACGTGTCCTGGCGTTGCAAATATACAGACATCAGCCCCAGGAGTTCATCAAAACTGTTTGGAAGACAAGACAGTTTTCGGAACAGTAACATACACATATACGCCAATCATAGGAACACCAAAAAAAGGAGGTAACATCAGACACATATGGCTACTAACCTGGATATGGACATCCGTGTGTAGTTCATAAAGCGATCCTCATGTACCCGTAGGTTATGGTACAAAGCCCAGAACTGACCCCTACTATTACGGTCCACGATTAACGGATGGATCCAAAAACGTCGCCGGGTCGTTCTCCGACGACGCATCCGCAAGAGCAACACTCCACACACCATTGCTGCCACTTGCGTTTGTCTTCTAAACTCCATCGAAATCCACCAAATTAACCACAACAAACTCCAACAGTACAACACTCTCAAACACACCTAATCAATCAATATCTCAATTTGGCAAACATTCCACACCTTTCATATAGGTAGGCCTGCATTTTTAGTGGATCTAGCACCTGTCAATCACAATAACGCGCGAAAAACGCGCGTTCATTAATGACAAAAACGCGCATACAATCGCGCGTTTTTCGCCGTAAAAACGCTGGAAAAAAGCGAGCCTGCAAAACACTTAGGTGTGTTCCCAGCCTTAAAGTTGTATGGGCTGGATTTCTTTGGATTGGGAGACAGGTTGGTAGTGGGAGTCTCTCAGTCCATACCCCTAGTCCAGGGGTAGGCAACCTTTGGCTCCCAGCTGTTGTGAAACTACAACTCCCAGCATGCATAGTTGCTCTGCTCTTCTAAGAACTTACATAGAAATGAATGGAGCATGCTGGGAATTGTAGTTTCACAACAGCTGGGAGCCGAAGGTTGCTGATGCCTGCCCTAGTCCATTACAGGTTCACTAGCCCCAGGTGAGGCCAGCTGTATGAGTCTGGGGGAGAGGAAGTGACCCTAGAGAGGGGAAAGACTGCAGAGGCTTAGTGTGGTCTCAGCCAGGAGGGCTGAGGGGCCACGAGGCTGTGTGAAGCCGGATCTCTTCCCTGTGTTGGACTATGTCTGGAAAAGCTTAGGAAGCTGGCTGACTTGCTGGATATTGAAGCCTGATTCCCTGTGTGTGACCTGCAATCAATAGGTGAGCTAGCTCAGAACTTTGTGTTAGTAAGAGGCTAGATGGGCAGGTGTTTATTTTTTCGATGTTTATGTGTGTACTGGTGCTGAATTGCCACAATTAAGCACCATTTGGACTTGAACCCCGTTGTCAGAGGAGAAGTCTGTGATTGCGACCACCTGTGAGAGAGTGATCCCTTACAATAGTTTTATTTTTTAGCATACACATGTATGTATAATAAACAAAGAAAGAAGTGACATAATGGCAGCAAGGTGTATACAAGTCTATATAAGTATACATAGTCAGTTTTCTCATAACTGGATAGCAAGCAGAGGTGGCTGGGCTTGATAAGTACACCTAATTATAGGCAGTGGCTATTGTACGTCTATAGGCAACATGGCCAAATGGCATCTATAAGCTACTGGATAGTAAAAAGACACTGTCTATGGCCCTATAAGCACTAGGGGGATGTCACCATGTCATTTTCATATTATCACATTCTTCTCATAGCAACACAATGCATCTGAAAGCAAAGAAAACATTCAGGTGAATGGTCTTGCTAGGACAACACGATACACCCAAACAAGAATATAATTGTCAATAGGAAATTAGAACATACATAAATGTCTGCAACAGCCTTTTATGTGGCAGTTATACGTGTGTGACTACATACTTTTTCTGTAATATTTTGTGTCCAGTAAGGTAACTTTAGAAATTAGGGGGGAGATTTATCAAAACTGGTGTAAAGAAAACTGGCTTAGTTGCCCATAGCAGCCAATAAGATTCCACCTTTCAATTTTACAAAGGAGCTGTGAAAATTAAAAAAAAGTAGAATTTGATTGGTTGCTATGGGTAGCCAGTTCTACTTTACACCATTTTTTATAAATCTTCCCCTAGGTGCTTACAAAAGTTATCCCCTACTAGTGCCTATGTGCACATTGTCTGTTGTATAGACATAGGCAAAAAATGTATCAACACAACTGCCTGACAATGGAATATATCTAGCACTATGAATTATATAAAAAAAACTTTATACCAGGACTTGAATTCTGCGAGGTTTATGGAGTTCAGTAGTGGTATAATAAGGAGGGGGGATATTGGACATGTACTATTTTCTGGGTGTCACAGGTAGTGCCTACATGCCATTTTTTCTTGTTCAGGGTACATAAATACAGGGCTACAACCAGGCTTGGACTGGCCCACAGGGGTTCAGGGGAATCCCCCTAGTGGGCCCCTGAGCAAGGTGGGCCCCTAGTCTCCCACCCCCTGCACAAGTGGCACATAGCACAGTAGACTTACTGCACTACATACATATATCATTGTAGAGCACCTTAACCAGCCTATGTTCATATTAAAAACTTGTTAAAATATTTATTATATTTAAATGTATCTGTACGGTGGGCCCCCAAAATAAATTTTACTGGTGGGCCCTAGGTTACCCCAGTCCGACAATGGCTACAACAGACTGAATCTGTCCTGACTGAATCCCACAATTTACAACTAATTTCTGAGCTACCATACTATTGGCTTGACATGGAACAAAAACAATGATGGTGTCAGAATATCATATAACACATACTAATAAATGTGGACTTTAGTGTAGGGATCCAACTATAAGAGCTTACATTGCCAAGACAGATGAGCTCATATGGGGGTGGACTGGCCCTAGACCCTACAGGGAAATTTCCTGGTGATCCGATGCCCAGGGGGTCGTCCAAGCTATCATCACATCCGCCAGCCGGATACATAATGATCTGATGCTCTCAACATTAATTAATGCTGGGTGCATCAGGTTACACACATACCCAACAGCCGCAGGTGCCCTCCTGAACTCAACTGTATCACCGTCCTCAGGACAGTGATACAGTTGAATACTGTGGTCAGGGTGGCATTTTTTTGTTCTGCACTGAAATATTTGGTTCTGCAGTATTTTGTGATGCATTGTGATATTTGGTTCTGCTGGGGTGGTATTTTGTGCTGAACTACAGTATTGCAGTCCCTGCCTACTTTTGTTGTTCCTGCTTATTACTGTTGCCCTTTTTCTGTCAATTTGGACCCACCAACAACATGGGGCCACTTTTTCCAATTTTCCCAGGGCCACTTCCCGTTTGCCCCATGACTCATGTTTTGATCAAAATATGCCCTTAGAATTAGTGTTGAGCGCGAATATTAAAATTGCGAATTTTTATCGCGAATATCGCAACTTCGATAATTCGCGAATATTGCTAATTCGAATATTCGCCATTTTTCCAATATCTGAAAGGCGGAAACATGACTTGTCCCTGCTTCCTTATTGTGGGTCAATGAGTCATTGGCCCACAAGCAACTTAAGCAAGAAGGAATCATGTTTCCATTTTCAATGGGAATCCGTCAACCCAACTCTAACGTTAATTCTCAATGCGAGTATATGTTCGCATCGCGAATTAAACTTAGAGCTGGGTTCCTAATGGTTGTTGCTAGAAGATGATTGAGAATATAGCGCTATATCTTCAATCTTCATCAATTATAGCAATGCAACCGAGTATATGTTCGCATCGCGAATTAAACTTTGAGCTGAGCTCCTAATGGTTGGTTGAACTTGCTACTTGCTGGAATATAGCGAAGATTGTGAATATAGTGCTATATTCGTGAATTCGTTATAATCGTAATATTCTAGCAAGCCATTGCCAACCTTTAGGAACCCAGCTCTAAGTTGAATTCGCAATGCGAGTATTACAGGTTATATTAATTGCAATGCGAATTTAACATAGAGGTGAGAAAGAAAAGAGCAAGGCAGCTCTCACCAGCTGTAGAACACCCTCTGTGCACGGATGCCGCACCTGGATGCGGGAGTATATAATCAGAGATGAAGAGAAATCCAGCTCAGCTCGGGTGACTCGCATTAATAGACTTTATTCCAGCGGTAAAAACTTCATACAAATTGTGAAAAACTGTTACGCGTTTCAGACCTCCATAATATCTGGGTCCTTCTTCATGACAAACACACATAGACACAAACATTAACATAGAGGTGAGTTCCTAATGGTTGGCTCGCTTCTTATCTATCTTATGACCGAGTCGACCAAGACAACCCATTAAATGAACCTAAAAGTATACTTCCCTTATGCAGTGCGATTCACGTGCATATGTAATTGCCAATTTTTCGCATGACATAAACTATCTTACATACAGAGAATTATAAATCAGTAATGAGAATTGTTACTGTGATGTATAATTACCCTCTTTATGTAGGAAACGGTATTTTATGTCATGTGAAAAATCGGCAATTACATATGCGCGTGAATCGCGCCGCATAAGGGAGTATGATATATTGTGTTCATTCAATGGGTTATCTTGGTGTACTCGAATAGACGAATATTGCGAATATAGCACTATATTCGCTATTTTCTCTATATTCGACCAAGCAAGCCAACCTAATGGTATATTGCCCTTATGCAGTGCGATTCACGCGCATATGTAATTGCCGATTTAAAAAAATCAGCAATTACATATGCGCGTGAATCGCACCGCATAAGGGCAGTATGATATTGTGTTCATTCAATGGGTTGTCTTGGTAGGTCTACTCGAATAGACGAATATTGCGGATATAGCACTATATTCGCTATTTTCTTTATCTTCGTCCTTTCGACCCAGCAAGCCAACCTAACAGTATACTACCCTTATGCGATCCGATTCACGCACATATGTAATTGCCGATTTTTCGCATGACATAAAATATAGTTTCCTACATAAAGAGGCAAATTATACATCAGTAACAATTCTCATTACTGATTTATAATTGTCCTCTGTATGTAAGATAGTTTGTGTCATGCGAAAAATCAGCAATTACATATGCGCGTGAATCGCACCGCATAAGGGCAGTATGATATTGTGTTCATTCAATGGGTTGTCTTGGTTGGTCTACTCGAATAGACGAATATTGCGAATATAGCACTATATTCGCTATTTTCTTTATCTTCGTCCTTTCGACCCAGCAAGCCAACCAAATAGTATACTGCCCTTATGCGATCCGATTCACGCGCATATGTAATTGCCGATTTTTGCCGAAGTCGCCTGTTTGGGCTTACTTCCTCCTGGCAGCAGATGATGTCACAGTTGGCATTTGTAAGCTGTGCAATGCCAGGGTGAGGAGAGGGAGATCTATGGCTCGGTTGGGTACCACGGCCCTCAACCAGCATATCTGAGTCAACCACTGGGGGAAGGGGGAACAGATGCGGGGTGGTCAAAGCAGCAGTGCCACCAGCAGTGTGCAGGAGACAGCAGCTCCTGCCACTGTACTGCAGCCACCCCAACCCCTTCCACCAACTCATTCCCACTCCCCCGCTCCCTCTAATAGAGGTACTGGTACCGGCAGCAATACCTCTGCCTCCACTGCACCCTCCTCTGCCGTCCGACACCAGTCATCTATTGCAGATGCTTTTGAACGCATCGCGCCCTACGCCCCCGGAGACCGTTGCGTGCCTTCACTAAATGGGCTCCGGTCAAGGGTTATCTCCCAACATCTGCTGCTCTCCCGCAAGCTATCTCCACAGCTGCTGAGCCCCCCCAGCAAGCGTCCCTGTTGCTACGCAAGTGTGGGGCACGTCCGCTGCCAGGCCGTGCTCCAGCTTGTGAGCTTCGGGGACCGGAGACACACTGGACCTGATGTTCTGTCCGCACTACAGGCTCAGGTTTAGAAGTGGCTGACACCCCGAAGGCTCCAAGCAGGTATGGTTGTCTGTGACAATGGCAGCAACCTACTCGCCGCCCTTCATGCTGGCAGTCTGACCCACGTGCCCTGCATGGCACATGTCCTCAACCTAGTGGTACAGAGGTTCCTTTGTACGTACCCAGGGTTGAGTGACATTGTGCTGAGGGTAAGTAGGATTGCCAGCCACTTCAGATGCTCCCCAACTGCCGCCACGTCCCTGTCCAAACTACAGAGGGACAACAGCCTGCCCCCCCACAGGCTGATTGTGGACAGTGTGACGCGGTGGAACTCCACCCTCCACATGCTGGAGAGGTTGTGGGAGCAGCGACGGGCGGTGAGGGAATACCTGCTGGACCTAGGCACTTCAGGGCCATCACACCCACTCCCCTACATCACCAATGCGGAGTGGGGGCAGATACAGCAGGTCTGCCACGTGCTGGCCCCATTCGAGCAGGCGACAAAGATGGTCAGCGGGGAGCATGTTGGTCTAAATGACGTGCTCCCCCTAGTGTTCCTGCTGGACAGGACACTAGATCGCCTGCTCGAAGCTGGGGAGAGTGCCTTGGTGGAGCATGAAGAGTCAACCATGCTCCACCAGGACCAGGCCCAGGACGAGAAGGAGGAGGAGGAGTAATCAGTGTACGTCCAGGAGTCTGGGCCTGGTCAGGAGGGAGAGCCGGTGCTGGGGGTACCGTTAGTCCGGGGGTGGGGCATCTCCGACTAGTGATGTCGCGAACATAAAATTTTCAGTTCGCGAACAGCGAACGCGAACTTCCGCAAATGTTCTCGAACAGGCGAACCGGGCGAACCGCCATAGACTTCAATAGACAGGCGAATTTTAAAAACCAAAGGGACTCTTTCTGGCCACAATAGTGATGGAAAAGTTGTTTCAAGGGGACTAACACCTGGACTGTGGCATGCCGGAGGGGGATCCATGGCAAAACTCCCATGGAAAATTACGTAGTGGACGCAGAGTCGGGTTTTAATCCATAAAGGGCATAAATCAACTAACATTCCTAAATTGTTTGGAATAACATGCTTTAAAACATCCAGTGTGTGTATACGATCAGGTATGATGTTGTATCGATCAGGTAGTGTAAGGGTTACGCCCGCTTCACTGACATTGACATACCAAACTCCTCTTTTAATACACCGCAAACAGTCCATTTGCACAACCGCAAACTCCCCATTTGTACAAGGTTGGATACCAAGCTAGCCACGTCCCGGTGATGTCATTGAAGGTTTCTTCCTCCACCCAGCCACGCACAACACCAAGGGTCCCCGAAAGGTCAATTGAATTGATTTTTCGAACGGGAGATGGTTAAAAACGCTGGCTCCCTCCCCTTTGTTTTAATCCACGGTCACTGCTTCTGCGCCGTGCAATTTACTCTCACACCCGATATGAGTGGTATTTTCTGTAGTACTATTCTCATCAGTTTAATCCCTCTAACGTCCCCACTCCCAATCTGGGGGCCATTTATTGAATAGATTTTTCGAACGGGAGATGGTTGAAAAACGCTGGCTCCTCCACTCTGTTTTAAACCACGGTGACTGCGTCTGCGCCGTGCAATTTACTGTCACACCCGATATGAGTGGTATTTTCTGTAGTACTATTCTTATCAGTTTAATCCCTGTTACATCCCATATCAGGGATTGCCTTTTGTGAAAAAAAATTTAGGCCTGGTACCTTCGACTGCCTTCACAATGACAGACCAAGCTCTCATACACCAAACTGAATTGATTTCAGGAACCGGGAGATGGAAAAGCAGCTTGGTCGGTCCTCATACTCCCAAATTGGGGCACTGCGCGTGCACAGAGCAATGTGCTGTGACACCCTATATGAGTGGTGTCTTAACTAGTACTATTCCTATCAGCGGCGGGCGGGTGCGTGGTAACTTGAGAGCAGGTGACCAAAGCTGAGCTGGAGGAAGATGGTGCGTCAAGGTTCTTAGTGGAAGCTTTTGAAAATTGGGTCTCCTGTCTAAGCCAGTCAACTACGTCCTCAGAATTTTTCGGGTTCACGGTACATGGCCTCTGAACACTAGGCATTATTCCAGGGACAGTGGAAATCACAGCACCACGACCACGACGGCCCCTGTGGGGTGGCCTGCCTCTGCCTGTCATTTTTTTTTCGATAAGTGGTACTGTGCCACCCTGTATCAGTGGTGGGCACTGGCAGTGGGCACACTACAGTCTGTGGAAGTGGGCCTGACACACACTGGCAGGAGACAAGCAACTGAAATTAGACTAATGTGTAAAAATTAAATGCCTTATTTATCGGCAAGCTACTGTGCCACCCGGTATCAGTGGTTGGCACTGGCAGTGGGCACACTACAGTCAGTGGAAGTGGGCCTGACACACACTGGCAGCAGGCAAGCAACTGAAATTAGACTAATGTGTAAAAATTAAATGCCTTTTTTATGCAAAGTCCTGTGCCAGCCGGTATGAGTGGTGGGCACTGGCAGTGGGCACACTACAGTCAGTGGAAGTCGGCCTGACACACACTAGCAGCAGGCAAGCAGCTGAAATTACACTAAAGTGTAAAAATTAAATGCCTATTTTGATGCAAAGTCCTCTGCCAGCCGGTATGAGTGGTAGGCACTGGCAGTGGGCACACTACAGTCACTGGAAGTCAGCCTGACACACACTGGCAGGCAACTAACCTTAGATTAAAGTGTAAAAATTAAATGCCTTTTTTGATGCAAAGTCCTGTGCCACACGGGATGACAGGGGTGGGCACTGGCAGTGGGCACACTACAGTCAGTGGAAGTCGGCCTGACACACACTAGCAGCAGGCAAGCAGCTGAAATTACACTAAAGTGTAAAAATTAAATGCCTATTTTGATGCAAAGTCCTCTGCCAGCCGGTATGAGTGGTAGGCACTGGCAGTGGGCACACTACAGTCACTGGAAGTCAGCCTGACACACACTGGCAGGCAACTAACCTTAGATTAAAGTGTAAAAATTAAATGCCTTTTTTGATGCAAAGTCCCAGCCACACGGGATGACAGGGGTGGGCACTGGCAGTGGGCACACTACAGTCAGTGGAAGTCGGCCTGACACACACTAGCAGCAGGCAAGCAGCTGAAATTACACTAAAGTGTAAAAATTAAATGCCTATTTTGATGCAAAGTCCTCTGCCAGCCGGTATGAGTGGTAGGCACTGGCAGTGGGCACACTACAGTCACTGGAAGTCAGCCTGACACACACTGGCAGGCAACTAACCTTAGATTAAAGTGTAAAATTAAATGCCTTTTTTGATGCAAAGTCCTGTGCCACACGGGATGACAGGGGTGGGCACTGGCAGTGGGCACACTACAGTCAGTGGAAGTCGGCCTGACACACACTAGCAGCAGGCAAGCAGCTGAAATTACACTAAAGTGTAAAAATTAAATGCCTTTTTGTATGCAAAGTCCTGTGCCAGCCGGTATGAGTGGTGGGCACTGGCAGTGGGCACACTACAGTCACTGGAAGTCAGCCTGACACACACTGGCAGGCAACTAAACTTAGATTAAAGTGTAAAAATTAAATGCCTTTTTTGATGCAAAGTCCTGTGCCACATGGGATGACAGGGGTGGGCACTGGCAGTGGGCACACTACAGTCAGTGGAAGTCGGCCTGACACACACTAGCAGCAGGCAAGCAGCTGAAATTACACTAAAGTGTAAAAATGAAATGCCTTTTTGATGCAAAGTCCTCTGCCAGCCGGTATGAGTGGTAGGCACTGGCAGTGGGCACACTACAGTCACTGGAAGTCAGCCTGACACACACTGGCAGGCAACTAACCTTAGATTAAAGTGTAAAAATTAAATGCCTTTTTTTGATGCAAAGTCCTGTACCACACTGGATGACAGTGGTGGGCACTGGCAGTGGGCACACTACAGTCTGTGGGCCTGCAGCTCCTCACACACAGGCAGGCCAGGCAACTGCAATATGCATATAAAGGAAAAAAAGCAGACTAATGTTGCAGCCCTAAAAGGGCTTTTTGGGGTGCTGTCAGGACGCTGTCCTTACAGCAGAGATCAGATGAGTCTTTCAGGACTGGAGTGTACACTGAATTCACTAGCCTAGCTATCAATTTCCCTATCAAATCAGCAGCAATTACACTCTCCCTCCTCTCACTAAGACTGCAAATTCCAAATGAATCTAAAATGGATGCTGTGCAGGAGGTGGGAGGGTCTGGGAGGGAGGGTATGCTGCTGATTGGCTGGAATGTGTCTGCTGACTGTGAGGTACAGGGTCAAAGTTTGCTCAATGATGATGTATAGGGGGCGGACCGAACATCGCATATGTTTGCCCGGCAGAGGCGAACGCGAACAAGCTATGTTCGCCGGCGAATAGTTCCGGCCATCTCTATCTGCGACCAGGAGCAGCAGCATCAGCAGCAGGAGGACCAAGAGGTCATGGTCCCGGGCAGTCATGAAGAGTCACAGCGGGCTGTGCTCTTCCCCATGGCTGCCCATATGCTACGATGCCTCAGGAGGGACCCACGGATCAAAAAATTTAAGGAGAGGGAAGACATTTGGTTGGCCACCCTTTTAGACCCTCGCTGCAAGGGGAAACTGGAGCAGTTCATCCCAGCCAGCCGGAGGCAGGCCCGTCTTTATAAATTGCGGGCATGTCTGATCCACCGGCTGGAAGAGGCAAACCCTCGGCCTCAAGCTCCAGTTCTCCCCGCCCATCTCACCCAGCAGGCGGCTGGCACCAGCAGCATCAGCAGCACCAGCCGAGCAGGTGAGCTTCTGGGTGAGATGAGGCTCTTCTACCAGTCTGCGCAACCCAGTACCAGCAGCAGCATCAGTCACCACCAGCAGCTGGCCCGCATGGTGGCAGACTACATGGGATCGGTAGGTGCTTCTGACAGCATGACCACCGACGACCCCATGGAGTACTGGGTTGCCAGGATGGACACCAGCTGTGAGCTCGCTCAGTATGCGCTGGAGTTACTATCTTGCTCCCCCTCCAGCGTACTGTCTGAGCGGGCATTCAGCGCGGCAGGTGGGGTGGTCACGGACAAGCGGACCCGTCTGTCCACAGACTCCGTGGACAGACTCACATTCATTAAGATGAATGAGTCCTGGATCGGCAGTGACTTCATGGTCCCCGCTGTCGGTTCAGGGCGCTGAAGGGTCCGTTGTCCATCCCTCTCCTTTGCTCTCCCTCCCAAACTCCGTTGTTTTTTAATTGTTCCCTCTGTTTTTAACTTTATATGAATTACTTTTATTATTTATTTATTGATAGTTATTTGATCGATATTTTTTGTCAAGTTTGTATCATGTATATATTAATTAAATTTAAAAAAAAAATAATAAATAAAAAAATAAAAAATTTCCCACTTTTGAATTTTTTTTCACTATCAAAACGCAAGAAAAACTATACATATTGGGTATCGCCGGATTCGTACTGACCTGTAGAATAAAACTAAATGGTCAGTTTTATCACACATCAAACGTCGTAATTTAAAAACCCGTAAAATTGTGGTAGAATTGTTTTTTTTTTGCAATTTCACCCCATTTGGATTTTTTTCCCCGCTTCCCACTACATCGTATGCAATATTAAATGGTGGCGTTGGAAAGTACAACTTGTCCCGCAAAAATAAAGCCCTCATATGGCCATGTGAAGGTAAAAATAAAAAAGTTATGGCTCTCGGAAGGCATGGAGCGCAAAACGAAAATGCAAAAATGAAAAAAACCCGAGTCCTTAAAGGGTTAAAAACCTGCTGCTTCTCAAGATGACCTTATGTTGACAGTAGTGTTAATAGAGCCTCAATGGTCTGTAAAAATAGGGTAACTGCTTCTATAGACCTTTTAGACTCTATTACCACTGCTAACAACATAAGGTCATCTTGAGAAGCAGCAGGTTTTTAATTTCTTTTCCTTTAGGTGTTCAAGCAATCAAATAAGTTATGTTTTAACACCTAAAGGAAAAAAAAAGAATTTTAAAAACTTGCTCCTTCTCTAGATGACCATATGTTTATAGTAGTGTTAATAGAGTCGCAAGGGTCTATAAAAGCAGTTACCCTATTTCTACAGACCTTTGAGACTCTATTAACACTACTATCAACATAAGGTCATCTAGAGAAACAGCAGGCTTTAAAAAAATCCCTTTAGGTGTAAATTGCAATCAAATGAACCTCACCAGGGCACTGCTGTGGTCACCTCACCAGGGCACTGCTGTGGTCACCTCACCAGGGCACTGCTGTGGTCACCTCACCAGGGCACTGCTGTGGTCACCTCACCAGGGCACTGCTGTGGTCACTTCACCAGGGCACTGCTGTGGTCACCTCACCAGGGCACTGCTGTGGTCCCCTCACCTGGGCACTGCTGTGGTCACCTCACCAGGTCCCCTCAAAAAAATCCCTTTAGGTGTAAATTGCAATCAAATGAACCTCACCAGGGCACTGCTGTGGTCACCTCACCAGGGCACTGCTGTGGTCACCTCACCAGGGCACTGCTGTGGTCACCTCACCAGGGCACTGCTGTGGTCACCTCACCAGGGCACTGCTGTGGTCACCTCACCAGGGCACTGCTGTGGTCACTTCACCAGGGCACTGCTGTGGTCACCTCACCAGGGCACTGCTGTGGTCCCCTCACCTGGGCACATGCTCTTTGCTCAGCATAGTCCTGCCATATATGCTGGGTAGACGTTAGAAGGAGGTCTGTGATGTCACTGGTCACATGATCCACTGTGAGAAGGCAGGCCAGCTCCAGAGAGAAGGGGGTGTGGAAGGATGGACCAATAGCAGGGCAGCTAGCTGATACTGGCCAATCAGCAGCCTCCTGCTCCTATCTGTAGTTTAACACAAGCCAGCTTAGAGTGAACACTGGCTGTGGAGGATGCCCGGCAGCGCTGCTGCTGCTGGCAAGTAAGTGATAAAAAAAAAGGGTTTGTTTTTCCGCCCACCCCTTTCTCTGTGCAGGGTGCGCCCTAAGGCAGCCGCTTGGTCTGCCTTATGGAAGCGCCGTCCCTGTGCTGCATGTCATGAAAATTTTGAGTTACATTTGATCGCACAGGGAACAATCATAGTGTCCAGACCTTCACACCTTTTTTAAAGTAAAATTTCGATTGGGTTATTTTATTTTTTATTATAAACTGGAAGTGTACTTACCTGCCAGTGCCTGCCGTTATTCTGCCTAGTTACAAATAGTGATGTCGCGGACATAAAATTTCAGTTCGCGAACAGCGAACGCTAACTTCCGCAAATGTTCGCGAACGGGCGAACCGGGCGAACCGCCATAGACTTCAATTGGCAGGCGAATTTTAAAACCCACAGGGACTCTTTCTGGCCACAATAGTGATGAGAAAGTTGTTTCAAGGGGTCTAACACCTGGACTGTGGCATGCCGGAGGGGGATCTATGGCAAAACTCCCATGGAAAATTACGTAGTGGACGCAGAGTCGGGTTTTAATCCATAAAGGGCATAAATCAACTAACATTCCTAAATTGTTTGGAATAGCGTGCTTTAAAACATCCAGTGTGTGTATACGATCAGGTGTGATGTTGTATCGATCAGGTAGTGTAAGGGTTACGCCCGCTTCACTGACATTGACAGACCAAACTCCCCTTTTAATGCACCGCAAACAGTTCATTTGCACAACCGCAAACTCCCCATTTGCACAAGGTTGGATACCAAGCTAGCCACGTCCCAGTGATGTCATTGAAGGTTTCTTCCTCCACCCAGCCACGTACAACACCAAGGGTCCCCAAAAGATGAATTGAATTGATTTTTCGAACGGTGAGATGGTTAAAAAAACGCTGGCTCCCTCCCCTTTGTTTTTATCCACGGTCACTGCGTCTGCGCCGTGCAATTTACTGTCACACCCGATATGAGTATAATTTTCTGTAGTACTATTCTCATCAGTTTAATCCCTCTAACGTCCCCAATCTGGGTGCCATTTATTGAATAGATTTTTCGAACGGGGAGATGGTTAAAAAAACGCTGGCTCCCTCCACTCTGTTTTAAACCACGGTCACTGCGTCTGCGCCGTGCAATTTACTGTCACACCCGATATGAGTTTTATTTTCTGTAGTACTATTCTCATCAGTTTAATCCCTCTAACGTCCCCAATCTGGGTGCCATTTATTGAATAGATTTTTCGAACGGGGAGATGGTTAAAAAAACGCTGGCTCCCTCCACTCTGTTTTAATCCACGGTCACTGCGTCTGCGCCGTGCAATTTACTGTCACACCCGATATGAGTGGTATTTTCTGTAGTACTATTCTCATCAGTTTAATCCTCTAACGTCCCCAATCTGAGGGCCATTTATTGAATAGATTTTTCGAACGGGAGATGGTTAAAAAAACGCTGGCTCCCTCCACTCTGTTTTAAACCACGGTCACTGCGTCTGCGCCGTGCAATTTACTGTCACACCCGATATGAGTGGTATTTTCTGTAGTACTATTCTCATCAGTTTAATCCTTCTAACGTCCCCGACTCCGCAATCTGGGGGCCATTCATTGAATAGATTTTTCGAACGGGGAGATGGTTAAAAGAACGCTGGCTCCCTCCACTCTGTTTTAATCCACGGTCACTGCGTCTGCGCCGTGCAATTTACTGTCACACCCGATATGAGTGGTATTTTCTGTAGTACTATTCTCATCAGTTTAATCCCTCTAACGTCCCCGACTCCCCAATCTGGGGGCCATTTATTGAATAGATTTTTCGAACGGGAGATGGTTAAAAAACGCTGGCTCCCTCCACTCTGTTTTAAACCACGGTCACTGCGTCTGCGCCGTGCAATTTACTGTCACACCCGATATGAGTGGTATTTTCTGTAGTACTATTCTCATCAGTTTAATCCTCTAACGTCCCCAATCTGGGGGCCATTTATTGAATAGATTTTTCGAGCGGGAGATGGTTAAAAAAACGCTGGCTCCCTCCACTCTGTTTTAATCCACGGTCACTGTGTCTGCGCCGTGCAATTTACTGTCACACCCGATATGAGTGGTATTTTCTGTAGTACTATTCTCATCAGTTTAATCCTTCTAACGTCCCCGACTCCGCAATCTGGAGGCCATTTATTGAATAGATTTTTCGAACGGGAGATGGTTAAAAACGCTGGCTCCCTCCACTCTGTTTTAAACCACGGTCACTGCGTCTGCGCCGTGCTATTTACTGTCACACCCGATATGAGTGGTATTTTCTGTAGTACTATTCTAATCAGTTTAATCCCTCTAACGTCCCCGACTCCCCAATCTGGGGGCCATTTATTGAATAGATTTTCGAGCGGGAGATGGTTAAAAAACGCTGGCTCCCTCCACTCTGTTTTAATCCACGGTCACTGCGTCTGCGCCGTGCAATTTACTGTCACACCGATATGAGTGGTATTTTCTGTAGTACTATTCTCATCAGTTTAATCCCTCTAACGTCCCCAATCTGGGGGCCATTTATTGAATAGATTTTTCGAACGGGAGATGGTTAAAAACGCTGGCTCCCTCCACTCTGTTTTAATCCACGGTCACTGTGTCTGCGCCGTGCAATTTACTGTCACACCGATATGAGTGGTATTTTCTGTAGTACTATTCTCATCAGTTTAATCCTTCTAACGTCCCCGACTCCGCAATCTGGAGGCCATTTATTGAATAGATTTTCGAACGGGAGATGGTTAAAAACGCTGGCTCCCTCCACTCTGTTTTAAACCCACGGTCACTGCGTCTGCGCCGTGCAATTTACTGTCACACCCGATATGAGTGGTATTTTCTGTAGTACTATTCTCATCAGTTTAATCCCTCTAACGTCCCCGACTCCCCAATCTGGGGGCCATTTATTGAATAGATTTTTCGAACGGGGAGATGGTTAAAAAACGCTGGCTCCCTCCACTCTGTTTTAAACCACGGTGACTGCGTCTGCGCCGTGCAATTTACTGTCACACC
>CM065589.1:479607478-479633204 GCA_033119425.1 Bufotes viridis | reverse complement strand
CCACAGTCCAACGGTCAGACTGAACGATACCAATCAAAACCTAGAGACCTATTTGAGATGCTTTGTTTCCAGAAAATCAGGAGGAATGGTCATCTTATTTACCGTTAGCTGAGTTTGCCATTAATAATCGTCGTCAAGAATCCACGATAAGTCACCATTTTTTGGTGCGTATGGTTTCCATCCTCAGTTTTGTGCGTTTAGTGAGGGGGCCGTCTGGGATTCCGGAGGAACGACTTGCGTCTTCACTTTCATCAGTGTGGCAGAGTGTGCAAGAAAGTTTGAAGAGAAGTGAGTGGTAGATACAAGCGTGTGGCTGATAAGAGCGCTCTGAAGGTCCGGACCTTAGGGTGAATGACTTGGTGTGGTTGTCTACCAGAAATATCAAGTTGAAGGTTCCCTCATGGAAATTAGGTCCGAGATTTATTGGTTCTTATAGAGGTAATTAAGATCATTAACCCGGTGGCTTTTCGATCTGGAGCTACCTCAGACTCTAAGGATCCATAATGTCTTCCACAGATCTCTGCTTAAGAGATATGTAGAACCTCCTGAGCCATTGCCACTACCGCCTCCACCGGTGGTTGTTGATGGCAGCCTTGAGTTTCAGGTAGAAAAGATTGTTGATTCACGATGTGTTACGCCGCTCTCTTCAGTACCTGGTGCACTGGAGAGGTTATGGTTCCGAAGAGAGAATGTAGGTGCCAGCATCAGAATAAAGGCGGACAGACTCATTCGAGCTTTTCATGGTCCCATCCGGAGAGGCCTGGTCTTGAGGGTCCGGTGGCCTCTCGTAGAAAGGAGAGTACTGTCACGACTGTGACTGATCCAGACAGGTCTGGGAGGAGAAGGTCGCAGCGACTTGCTACTCGCGATAGCTTGAGAGTTTGCTCCGTGGTTCAGGGTATGTTATCCGGGTTTTGCCTTGTGAACCTTTTTGTCCTTACTGGGAGTTTGTAGGCATTCTTCTCAGGTGAGTGCTGTCTGCCACTCCCAGCTACTATATTAGTTTCAGTTTCACTTGCAGTCATTGCCAGATATAGTCCTTACTTCCAGTGCTATGCTGACCTTTGAAGGAGATCGTTTGACGGTATTGCTGTGGAGCTCTTGTCTGGCGTGGACTGTCGTTATTGGGATCATCTTCTCTGCTCGTGACTGTCTTCCCCTGTTGTTCTCCTAGACATGAGAGATGGTGACTAGTGCTCCCATCTGCCTTTCCCCAGTCTCATCTTCTTAGGGTGACTCAGGGTTTAGGCATTCTGCTTGCCGCACGGGTTTACACCCCGTCTAGGGTATCAGGGCAGACAGGTGCCAGCTTAGGGTTTGTCAGGGGTGGCCGTTCTATTTCCCGTCCATAGATAAGGGTCCCCCTTCCCCTCCGTCTGGTGCAACACGACTGCTGCTGGGATAGCGGTCGTGACACCTAGGCACTTCAGGGCCATCACACCCACTCCCCTACATCACCAATGCGGAGTGGGGGCAGATACAGCAGGTCTGCCACGTGCTGGCCCCATTCGAGCAGGCGACAAAGATGGTCAGTGGGGAGCATGTTGGTCTGAATGACGTGCTCCCCCTAGTGTTCCTGCTGGACAGGACACTAGATCGCCTGCTCGAAGCTGGGGAGAGTTCCTTGGTGGAGCATGAAGAGTCAACCATGCTCCACCAGGACCAGGCCCAGGACGAGAAGGAGGAGGAGGAGTAATCAGTGTACGTCCAGGAGTCTGGGCCTGGTCAGGAGGGAGAGCCGGTGCTGGGGGTACCGTTAGTCCGGGGGTGGGGCATCTCCGACCAGGAGCAGCAGCATCAGCAGCAGGAGGACCAAGAGGTCATGGTCCCGGGCAGTCGCGAAAAATCACAGCGGGCTGTGCTCTTCCCCATGGCTGCCCATATGCTACGATTCCTCAGGAGGGACCCACGGATCAAAAAATTTAAGGAGAGGGAAGACTTTTGGTTGGCCACCCTTTTAGACCCTTGCTGCAAGGGGAAACTGGAGCAGTTCATCCCAGCCAGCCGGAGGCAGGCCCGTCTTTATAAATTGCGGGCATGTCTGATCCACCGGCTGGAAGAGGCAAACCCTCGGCCTCAAGCTCCAGTTCTCCCCGCCCATCTCACCCAGCAGGCGGCTGGCACCAGCAGCATCAGCAGCACCAGCCGAGCAGGTGAGCTTCTGGGTGAGATGAGGCTCTTCTACCAGTCTTCTACCAGTCTGCGCAACCCAGTACCAGCAGCAGCATCAGTCACCACCAGCAGCTGGCCCGCATGGTGGCAGACTACATGGGGTCGTATGGGGGTTCTGACAGCATGACCACCGACGACCCCATGGAGTACTGGGTTGCCAGGATGGACACCAGCTGTGAGCCTGCTCAGTATGCGCTGGAGTTACTATCTTGCTCCCCCTCCAGCGTACTGTCTGAGCGGGCATTCAGCGCGGCAGGTGGGGTGGTCACGGACAAGCGGACCCGTCTGTCCACAGACTCCCGGATCTTGCGGATTCTTTCCGGGTGCCTTCTCTTCATATCTGACCATTTTTTCAAAATGGCCAGACGCTTATGCTTCCCGTCATAGTCCCGCCACAGCTCATAGCCGAGCCTGCGAGCAATGTTGTTCTTCTCGGCATGGGAGAGGGTCAGGTCGTAGCCCTGCTCCAACATGCGCTGCAGTATTAAAAAAAAAAGCATATAATCAGATTTTATAACTGTAACTTTATATCTAATATTTTATTTTCTAACACTAATAATTTTTGGTTTGGTGGTTGAGATGATGAATAAATGTTGGTGACTATGGATAAGGCAGCGCATGGCGAGAGGTTCCCCGGGCTTAAACTACGACATGCAGAGCTTTCAGTTAGACTGTCTCTCACCGTGTGCTGCCTTGCTGCTGCCGTACCGCTGCCCCCGCCACCATTATAGTCAATAGGGTCGAAGCGTCATTCTAGGGGCGTAGGTGAACTAGCGGCAGTATGGATCCGACAGGCTGTTCATCTTCCTGGAATAGTCAGACGTACTCCCCTGCTGCTAATGTTAAAGTCGCCTAATCTAATTTTTTTTTTTAATTTGGGATTGTGTTGAAATTGTATGTGTTTGTAGTATGAGATATTGGCCATCTGAGGAGAGATGTACCCGTCTAGAGAAGTGACGGTACAGTATGGGGTGTAAGGCTGGTTCGCCTCCCCGTGGTGCACCCTGGGTAACGCTAAATGAACCAGCAAATACTGAATGTCAAACATTACTTCTCCTGGCCAACGGGAAACTTATTAGAATCTATATACTAGGCATCCCCAAACGGTTTGCTGCGGCCCTCCAGCAAACTGCGGCCCTCCTGCTTTTTCTAAACTAAAAATCACATCATTCCATGACAGCCTACAGCTATCATCCTATAGAGGGGCATTGTGGGAGTTGTAGTTTTACAACAGCTGGAGGGCCGCAGTTTGAGAATGCCTGCTATAGACTGTGTATGTGTGTGTGTGTTGGGAGTGGGGGGTGGTCAGAGGTGGTGTGGGTTTGAGGGGGGTCTGGTGGTATGTAGTGGTGGGTATATAGTGTGAGGCGGAAGATTAGATGTGCAATGTGAATCATATATAGATTTATCTGCTATCTGTTTATTTTTAACCATTGGAAAACATGGTGTGGTGTTAAACAGGCAGGATATGCTCGAACCCACATGCGGTTGTGCATATATATAGGGGAGCACATCCTGCACTTGTAGTCCGTTGCTGATGGCAATCAACAGCAAAAAATGCATACAATGGAAGATGCCAGCAACGGACTACAATTACCACAAAAACCATCCTACAGAAGGTAACAATTATGTGGATGTGGAGAACAATCAAAAACTTAACAATAGCGAAGACTGGCTGGCATCTTTCATTGTATGCATTTTTTTGCTGTTGATTGCCATCTGCACGGCATCAGTCTGCCTTCTCACACATCGGGTCCCCGTCACAGCAGCACGGTGACCCGATGCGCTCGTTCACTAACCGCAAACCACTTCTATGTCGCGGTCAGCCAGCATCCTTTTAAACAGCGATGCCGGCGGTTACAGCAGGGGCCTGGCTATCAGAGACTGCTGTACCCCTGCAGTGATTGGTCAGGCGTAGCTCCTGCACACGCCCGATTATCTTGCCGTGCATGCACAGCGTTTTGCGTTAAGGGGTTAATGACAGTGAACTCCACAATGCCTGCCCCTTTAATAGTGGCCCCTGCCCCCCATGCATGTAGCAGTGTAGTTTTGTCGTCATACATCATATGACTGAATATTTAAGGACCTGAAAACTATTTAAACCTGTGATCACTTGTTATGGCAACCTGGGGACATGCCAGCTTCTATTGGCTGATAAGGGACATGTGGCCGTGTGTATGGCAGTTGGGGGCTTGTTTTGGCTAATGCAGGTCATTTTTGGGGAAATATCTCAGGAATAATAAGTCCTAGAGAGCTGAGCCCCGGTCTAAAACCTTCCCAGACACCTGATGTACCCGTCTGCCAAACTTAGTGAAGATCGGTCCAGTCGTTTGGTCGGCCATAAATAACAGACATATATATATATGAGATTAGTAGATATTAATGATTTGGGGCAATAAGTATTGTTTTTGAATGCCAACAATACTTGTTTCCACAAATCATTTCTATGTAAGCACTGCAGTAAGCAAACTATGTGAAATTAGATTTTATATGTATTGCAAAAATTTGAGAATGTTTTATCTCCATAAACATACATTTGAATGTTACAAGCGTGTCACATGTACTTATAGCTGTAATGTAATGTTCAATAACTTACTTTGATCAGGATATCTTCCTCCTCTCTGGTGAAATTGTTGCCCACCATCTTTTTCGCATTGATCGCATGCACCACAACAAAACATGTTGTAACTGCTTCCAGGAAGAAGCCACGCCTGTATGCTGCGCATGCGCATGCTGCATACAATGCACGCACAAACACGCGCACGCTACATACGAATAAGTTAAGTTACTGCGCCTAACTTGAATAATAACATCTGTACGCATACAAATATTTCTATGGAAATTATTAGCATTAAAGTCGCTTTGTATGGATACAGAACTACAAATATGATTGGCTTGTTCGAATTAGCGAATATGGTGAATGCGAATATATCGCTATATTCGCTAATTCAAAAATGCATTTGCAATAGGAAAGTTGCCTATTGACAGCTCCAAGTTGGATGCGTAATGCAAAATTATTATTTTTCACAATGAACAGAATATGAGGTTGAAGACGACTAAGTATTCTGATTATTGAAAAATAATGGTAATTTTTTCGCAATGCGTATCCAACTTAGAGTATTCGTTCATGTTTGCAAGCCAGTAGGAGATATGCCTTTATATTAGAAGTTCAATTGCGTAATGCGAATAAAATATTCGCATATTATCGCAATTATTTTATTAATGACTAATATTCAATTTAGGTGAATATGTTACTGAATATTCATTCGAATATTTGCGATATATCGCGATTCGAGTATGGCACCTCCCACTCATCACTACTTAGAATCTCATGTTTATTCCCCCTCATTTGAACAGAAATGCATTGTGGGAGGGTTGGAATAAGCGCAAAACTGTACAACACATATCTTACCATCCAGAAGATAGATGTAGCATTTTAAATCTCTGAAAACACCTGAAATACTAGTCCAAACTCCGTGTCAGGGCATTTCTATATAGTTCCTTTAATTTGTTTTTGTTTTTAAGTTTTGAAAAGCAGCATATACCGTATTTTTTGCCCTAAAAGATGCATCTGCCCATAAGACTCACCTAGGATTTTTATGAGGAAAATAAGAAAAAAAATATTTTGAACCAAAAGGTGTGCTTTTGGTGGGTTTTGAACTAATGGTGGTCTATGGATGACACTGTTATGGGGGATCTGTTAAGGAAACTGTTTTGGGGATCTCTGGATAGCACTGTTATGGGGATCTGTGGATGACACTGTTATGGGGGGATCTGTGGATGACACATATATAGCATCTTATGCTTTATGTCATCCATAGATCCACCCTCATAACAGTGTCCCTGATAGTGTGAATGACCCCAATACAAGGGTGGGGATTCCATCTGGTTTTATGATGAAATGACAGCGGGGCCGTGCAGTGACTGTATTCTATTACATGGGCCCGCTCACTGTATATAATCTTATCCATAACTGTAGGGATTGTTACTATAGTAAAAATCTGGGTAATCAGCATCTGTGTTGCTCTGGCGCTTGGTAGCAAAGAGGAGGGAGGAGGCAGGCCCGGAGAACAGGCGCTGGCAGCGTGACTCACAACATCATGTGCCTGCGCCACCCACTTTATCAATGAAGCAGGCGCGCGGTCACATGACGTAGTGACTCACGCTGACAGTGCCCGCACTCCCGGGCTGCCTCCTCCCTCCTCTCTGCTACCGAACGCTTGTAAGTAATACAGGCGCTGGTTACCCAGGATTTTTATATATTAACAATCCCTACAATTATAGATAAGATTATATACAGTTAGCGGGGCCCATGTAGTAGAATACAGTCACTGCACGGGCCCCGCTGTCATTATAAAAGCAGATGCCGGCCCCCAGCCAATCCTAGCCTTCAGCAGATACGCGTCATCACGGTGTGGTGTATCATTGTAAATTCAGCAAAATGCAGCATTCGCCCCATAAGACGCACTGCTATTTTCCCCCACTTTTGGGGGGAATAAGTGCGTTTTATAGGATGAAAAATACGGTATGTGTCTTACAATATGTAGGTCGGAGGACAAAATTATCTGTGAGTGATAACATGACGTCTTAGGCATAAATCCATGTATTTCCATCTCCACACAGTTCCAATTAAATTTTTTGGGGGGTTGAATTTATTAAAACCAGCATATACGTGTCTTATAATATGCAGGGTAGTGGAGGAAAATATCTGTGAATGATAACGGGACATATTAGGATTAAATCTGTGTATTTCAATCTCTAACACTGGGTTCAGACCTGAGCGTTTAGAAGCCTAGCGTTTTATGCGCGTTCAAGACAGGCGTTTAGGCGCGTTTTTTTCAAGCGTTTTTGTAAATAGTGTAGGCGCGTTTAACGCGCGTTTATGTGATTGACTGCATAGTGGACCAATGACCAAACAGCCCTCGCTATATATAGTTTGGCCAATCAGAGTGATTTTGAGGTGTGAAATTCCATGGTGGCTGATATTGTGTGTGTGTTGGCCAAAATGGACTGCTACAGGAGGCGACATGTTGCTGTTGTTGTGACCGCCATCCAACTGGAGCGTTTGAGGAGAAGGAGGGCCAGCAGGCGCCGGTTCTGGGTCCATCCGGTGATTGCACAGCGGCAGGAGAGGGGCCAGTTCTGGGCGCTCTACCAGAACCTGCGTGCCCATGAGGACCATTTTTTTGCCTACATGCGAATGTCCATTTCAAGGTTAGTATGTATACGTGTTTTTCATGTTTTTGGGTTTTACAGAAAGTGTAGTAATGTCGTAATGTTAATTTTATTTAATTTAATTTGTCTCCAGCTTTGATGAGCTCCTGGGGCTGTTGGAGAGTAGGTTGATGCACCAGGACACCTTCATGCGGGACAGCATTCCACCTGTGGAAAGACTGGTGATAACTTTGCGGTAAGTTTTATATACCTCGTGTCCTTCTAAAACATGTCTATTGTGTAGCGACTGTTTATGATTGTTTTTGCATTTTAGTACTCGTGTGGTTTCTGTGGTATGCCTGTTACCATAATAAATATTCAGCACATGCATCATGTAGCCACCTTTGCAAGGTGTAACCCTTTCCATGGAAAAAGACTCCAAACATATAGTTAGTAATTGTGTTATGTTTAGTGCAATAAAGAAACTCAGTACATTCCCCAACATGTTTATACGGAGTACACAAAAATGACCATAACTTTTGTGCAATACGCAAACAAAATGTTCTTCCTTTTAATTAAAAATAAATAACGTAGTGGCCAACTCAAATACCGGCACTTTAATTCGCATTAACATCTCTCACAGGTCCTCATAATCGGGCGGGTTATTTCTGGTTCCGGATCCCGGCTTGTAGGAATGTTTGGCCGCGTTAGAAGCTCGGCATTGGCCTGTGTGCTGGTGGTGGTGCTTGTGGATGTGGTCAGCCCATACTGGTGCCCATAATGTGGACCTTCTTGGGGGCCATGTTGGTCGTAATGTGGTCCATAGTATCGGCTATATTGTTGCACCGGTTCCCCAGGTTGTGAATATTGCTCTGCATATGTTGATCCCTGTGGCGCATACTGCTGGGGATATATTGGGCCATATGTTGTTGGATTTGTGGGCCCATGTTGGCTAAATTGGGGACCATGTGGGTGGCCATATTGTTGCCCATAATGGGGGTCCTGTATAGGGGCCTGCATAGTAGGCTGCATTGGATCCGGAATTGTATGCTGCCTAGGAGGCTGCCTAGGAGCGGGGATGGGAGGCTGCCTAGGAGCGGGGATGGGAGGCTGCCTAGGAGCGGGGATGGGAGGCTGCCTAGGAGCCGGGAGAGGAGGCTGCATAGGAGCCGGCATCGGGCCATGCAAAGAATCGATTTTGTGGCCACTTTGGTGCTCATTTCAGAGGCAACTCGGTGGCCATTTCAGTGGCCACTTGTTGAGCAATCTTTGTGGCCTGGTGTGGTGACAGCTGCGGGGCCTGATGTTGGGCCATTACTGGTTCAAGATGTATGACCAGTTGAGTGGCCAGTTGAGTGGCCAGTTGAGTGGCCAGTTGAGTGGGCCATTTGTGAGGCCAGTTGTGTGGCCTGCAGGGGTCCCGGCTGGTTTTCCTGGAATGGTGATGCAAAAGTGTCCAGCGTACGGATCAGCATCTCTTGGACAGTGGTGAGTTGCGGTCTGGGGACATTTTGCAATCTGTCCTCCAGACTGAGAAGGAAATACCCGTTGCTGGTCATTTTGGTACCGGATGTGCCAGGGCATCCAGGCTGGCTATCAGTCGGTCCTCCTGCCGTTCACCTCTCCGCCTTTTGCCCTTAGCTGGCGAGTCGCTTCTGCCCCAGATGGCCCTGGCTGTGTGGGGCTTGTAAGCGCCGGAGGGCCCTCTGTCCCTGGTGGACTGGTTGGCGCTGAAGATGGTCCTGGCTCGCTGTCCCGAGTGTGGCCAGAGTCCTCTTCCGCCTCATCTGCAGCCTGACTGTGTTCCCAGCTGCTCTCTGTGCTGTTAAAGATAAATATTTTGTTAAATATTTAAAGCATATCATTGTGAATATATGTGACATTATGTAATGCCACATCCTCTCCCCAATGAGGACTACAATGTCTCACCTCCTCATTTCAGTGCAGGGAATCAAGAAGGCCATTTGCTCCGCATGCACATAACAAGAGCGTGTGGGTGAAGAGCCGCTCCTCTGCTCCCTCTCTAGGCGGCGATGTCGTATGAATGCGTCCTTGATACTTTTCCATTTTTTTGATGGTGTTGACTACAAATATTAAAAATAAAGTTAATGAGCATTATTTCTTATTCTATTTTCAGGTACCTAGGTACAGGCCAGTCGTTGGCGAGTCTGCATTTTTCGTTTTTGATTGGCAAATCCACGGCAAGTGTCATCATCCGTGAGACCTGCGTGGCAATCTGGAATGCACTCCATGCAGCAGTGATGGGCCAACCGCAGAAGGAGCAGTGGCAGGAAATTGCCGATGTGTTCATGCAAACCTGCCAATTCCCCAACTGTGCCGGAGCTATAGATGGCAAGCACATCCGCATTAAGAAGCCGGTGAGAACTGGAAGCCAGTTTTACAATTACAAAAAATATTTTTCTTTTGTATTATTTGCGATGTGTGATGCCAACTATAGCTTCCGGTACATTGACGTGGGCTCATATGGCAGTAGGTCCGACTCGGCGGTCTTTGCCCATTCGGAGTTTGGCAAACTGCTCCATGACAAGGCTCTGGATCTCCCTGAGAACACCGCACTGCCTGGCACCACTTCACCAGCGATGCCGTTTGTGTTTGTGGCCGACGAGGCCTTTGCCCTGGGTGAAAACCTAATGAGGCCCTATTCTAGCAGGGGACTGTCTCTAGCCAGACGAGTATTTAATTATAGGCTGACTAGAGCGCGCAGGGTTGTGGAGTGCGCTTTGGCATCCTCGCCAACAAATGGCGATTTCTCCACACCCCCATCCACCTCAAATTGGAGACTGCAATCTCGGCCGTAAAAGCAGCCTGCGTCCTACATAATTTTGTCCGGGCTAGAGACGGATTTAATTTTGAGGATTCCCTCACCCATTCCCTGCACAGTCATCGGCCGAGTGTTGTGCGTGGCCACAGACAGGGTGCAGCAGTGCGGGAACAGTTCACAGCATACTTTATGTCGCCACATGGGGCCTTACCATGGCAGTTAGACTCGATTTAAATTTATTTGCCATGATTATTTTGTGTTAATATGCGTCCTAATTTATTTGTACAGTAATGTTTGCAGTTTATTTTCACACATATAAATTCTGTTTGACCCATTTTGTCTCATCTTGTTTTTATATATATGATGGGCCATGGAGAGTGGCCTTTAGGAGGCCATATTCCAATCACGTGTGGTACAAAGCATATGGTGGGCGAATTTACGTAACCGCTTTTGGGGTAACTACTCCACCATTATATTTAGTCCTAATGATGGAGCAATTAATGTGTCCATGCAGGTGCCTATAAATGCGAATGTACGAAAAAGTTTCCCACAACAAACGTGACCCTTCAGCTGAATATAACTCACAACAAATACCATGCTAACATTGTGTGAAGCTATGGTAGAGCATGATCACAGTAGCATGTATGAAACGGCTGGAGGGCCGACATTCGACTGACCTGACGTATACACCACTGAAATTTGTCCGTAAATACATAGGCCACTATCCGTACTATTGTTTTCCATACGTCACCTCACTAGCAATATACTAATCCGCCTAACCAGGCCACAAATAGAGCAAAATATCTGCATTGGACAACATGAGCTTTCATACACAGCGCATACAAACACTATTCAGCTGCACCATTTACACGTCAATCATAGTACTGGCCCATTGCACTGACGCATAATTGTGCGCAGGGGCAACTACCAACTGGCCACATAACAACTGACACATCCCACATACAACTCCTACACAGACCTCACTAGAAGGGAGACATAAAACATGTAGCAGGAGAAAATAACCATTCTGAAAGCCCCCACAGTTTGTGGCGTTTGCTAACATATTTACAGCTATTTAAACAGGTGACACACAGCAGCAGGCAATTACTACAGGCCAGAGGGTACTGGATCCAAATTATGTGCCCATGAGACAAGGCGAACTATGCTAAAAGAGTGGCTATATACTATATTAAGTTTGATTGAGGATGGTGCGGCACTGTAGGTGATGTCCAAATACAGCTACATGCATGCCTGCAAGGCTCCAGCAAGTACAAGACAGCCCACCATTTTGGAAGCTGCATTAGGACATCACCTCAAGCCGTACTGCCAGAGATGGCCGGAGCTATTACATATAATATTTTCAACACCAGTGCACACTAGATTTTGAGGTCAGAACCAAAATCACACATACCTTTGCCTTGTCGGACAGTCTTGGTAAACTGCGGCCACTCTGGCCAGATGGATTTGCAAATGTCCTCCCAGGCTTGTAGTCGGACCCTGCGATTTTTATAATAGGGGTCTTGGGTGTCATATAGGCACCGTTTGGCCTGCACTAGCCTGATAATGTTTTCAGAATCACAGGCCTCCTCCATGTCTGCTCTCCTGCAAAACTCTGGGTGCTTTGCACATGTTGCTTTGGCCTTTTTCAACAGCATGTTGCAAAGTAGCGTCCATAGGCGCGTTTTACGCGGCACAAACGCCCGAACAACACGCCTATGGCGTTTCCCATTGAAGTCTATTGGAACCAAACGCTGGTTAAACGCCCAAATTAACGCGAACATACTTGCCTATGCGTCTGACGTTTTTAGGCGCCTACGAACGCGCATTAAAACGCGCAAGTGTGAACCACCTCCATTGGAATGCATGGTTCCTGTACTGTTGTGCGTTTTTTTGCGCGTTCGAAAGCGGCGTTTTACGCGAATGTGGGTAAACAATCCCATTTCAATCTTTTGGGTTTAATTTATAAACTGCATATACATGTCTTGCAAAATGAAAGATAGTGGACAAAATTATCTTTGTGTGATAAAGACATAGTAGGCCTAAATCCATGTTGTTTCATCACCAGGCACTTCAAGTGTTGGTGGCATAGGGAGTAGGGGGAAATAATTGCATAGAGGTTTGAATATAATCAATAACCCATACACCCCCCCCCCCATAAAAAATAATAATAAATAAATAATTTGATTAGAAACGTGTAGAGACAAAAATAAAGGAAAACAGATTGAGGCATACATTCATTATCACTTTCAGATACTTTGTGTGCTGCCCTGTGTATTGGTGTAGTGATCATGTATATATGTTGGTTTGAATATAATCTTCCCCCAAAAAAATGTATTGGAAATGTGTGGAGACAGAAATAAAGGAAAATGGATTTAGGCCTAAATTCGTTATCACTTGCAGATAATTGTGTGCACTACCCTGTGTATTGTTGTAGTAATCACATATAGATGCTGGTTTTATTAAATTAAAAAATTCCCAAAACACTTAAATTCCAACTGTGTGGATATAGAATAAATGGAAACGGATGATTGAGGCCTGATGCTCAATTTCACATTATCACTCACAGGAACGTAGGTGCCCTCGCCTGTGTATTAACATAGTAAAATAGTATATAAGACCGAAAAAAGACATTTCTACATCCAGTTCGGCCTGTTTCCTACAAGTTCTATTGATCACCAATATGCTGGTTTAATTAAATTCAATACCCCCCCCCCCCACCAAAAGAAAATAAAATTGAACTGAACTGTGTGTGTAGTTACTGAATGGATTTAGCCCTAATATTTTGTTCTCAATCACTGTTTTTCAAACTAAAGCAAAAAATGTTTTGATCAAATGTGAGATGACCTGACACAGAGTTCTAACTAGTATTCTATATCCTATGCTAAATTGATGGTAGGACACATATTGTACAGTTTTACCTTATCCCACCACCCTCCCCTCCCCAAAAAATAAATAAATAAATAAAAGGATTTCTGTGAAAATTGGAAAAAAATAAAGGATTTCCTAGCTGGTAGCTGCTTTTGAGATTTGCAGTTGCAGTTGTGCTATCAGGGACAATCAGCCTCAACTCCTCTCTTCGCACTCCCTGACAGCTTCCCTGCCTTCTTATTCTACACAGGCAATTCTTATTTTTATAATCCTATTCTTTCCCTTCACTCTCCCTGGCAGTAGAATACAAGCTTGATTTATTTCTGACTGTCCCTGATTGTTTATTCACTCTCCCTGACTCCCTAAGATTGTTTCCTGGCAGCCACTGTAAGATCCAACCACCCTCAATTACAGCCCAGCACAGAATGGCATTCGCTCGTTCTGCTAGGCTACCTACCTGCCTGCTGCAGCACTGATTGGCTCATCCAGGCGCTCTTTCAGCCAATCAGGGCAAGTCCCCCTCCCCCCCCCCCACACACACACACTTACTCTCAGGGTCATTTGAGAACCCTTCTTCTACCTCTCTAGTGCTTTTTTACCCCGCTATGTGCACTATAATGGCTCTATAAGCCATTTTAATGATTTTATCTGAAACTAAACTGAAAAGATTCGGGTTTGTCTGCCATCTGAAAAATAGCAAAGTTCGGACCGAACCTGGTTTGGTCCAAACTGGTTTGCTTATCCCTACTACAAAACATAAACTTACACAAAAAAGGTTAGGCTCTGTTTCCATGTGCACTGATGGCTCTGTATAGAATCTGTGCTGCAAATTTCATTAGTTTTGATGATAGGAATAGCACTACATAAAGTACTACTCTTCTGTAGAAAAAAAAGGCCACAATGAAAGTACCCAGGCAGAGCTAATTATAAGTTGATTACGTTTATTGGGCACAGTTGGTATCTGTCAAATGGTGGAAGAGAGTTGTGGCAATTATTAGTCGTGATGCAAGTGTGAACACAGTCTTCCAGAGTAATGGATACATTCAATCTTTTTGAACTAAAGTATATTTCTAACGATTGTGTTATAGCAGCTATAAAAAAAACTAAATCTCAATATTCCTGCACGCCCTATAATTACACATACTGTAGGTGCTCTAAATGTATTACAAATTTGATATAACATGTTTTGAAAAGTATTAAAATGGGGATTGCAGTCAGCACAACCCAATACGCAGGTGCACGTTGCTATGGTGAAATACACATACAAACATAAAATCAAAGGTGCAATGGCACACTGCAGCTAGAGCTCCGTCCTGCCACTATGCTGGATGTTAGAAGAGGCATTAGTTTATATTTTGGCCAAATTATGTAAGCCATCCACCACGTCACGGTTGCCTCTATGAGTGGTCCCTAACATTAATTCTTACCTTTTATGGGCCATATCAGCCACACAAAATCCAGGGAGTGCAGGTGCAGCATGCATGCCAGATACACTCTGCTTGTAACCCCGTCTGGTGCCATACAGCGTTCATCAGATCAAGGGATGCAAATACCAACATGCATGCTGAGCCCACTAGTACTTCTCCTGGAACCAAATGGCTTCTGGTAAGTTCTATAAAGCAGACTCAGTTTTATACTGACTTTAAAACCAGCCTACAGGGCGGATCCACTAGTCAGGTGTGCATGACTGCATGGAGGTCACCACGCCTCCCATATATGCTACAAAGGATTAAAATGGGGATTGCAGTCAGCACAACCCAATACGCAGGTGCACGTTGCTATGGTGAAATACACATACAAACATAAAATCAAAGGTGCAATGGCACACTGCAGATAGAGCTCCGTCCTGCCACTATGCTGTATGTTAGAAGAGGCATTAGTTTATATTTTGGCCAAATTGTGTAAGCCACCCACCAAGTCACGGTTGCCTCTATGAGTGGTCCCTAACATTAATTCTTACCTTTTATGGGCCATATCAGCCACACAAAATCCAGGGAGTGCAGGTGCAGCATGCATTATTGGGTTGTGCTGACTGCAATCCCCATTTTAATCCTGGTGGTGGGTGTCTTACATAATTTGGCCAAAATATAAACTAATGCCTCTTCTAACATCCAGCATAGCAGCAGGACGCAGCTCTAGCTGCAGTGTGCCATTGCACCTTTGATTTTATGTTTTGAAAAGTAATTATGATCCTCTTAATTGAATATATGAAAGAAAATTCATGTACTCATAAAAAAAAAAAAATGAGGTTATATCAGACTCTTTGAGGGGTTATAGCTAGATATAAACACACCAATAGCTGATCTCAGGGAGACCAGCTACAAAATATGCTGCAGAGCCTCATTTAAGAGTCTCAACACAGCAATCAAAGCAAAGCAAAGCAAAGAGATGTCTCCATTACAGAGATCACCAAATCCACCATATTAAGTGGCCCCTATGTCAAGATCCCGCTTTTTTACAAGCTTTAAGGATGTGACGGGGAAAACCTATGCCAGTTATCCATCCACAGACAGCTGTTTCGGGGTGTTGCCCCTCATCAGTGCGGAGTAGGATTCTGGCTAACCGGGAGCAATGCCTCGGAGACTACTCAAACACACCAATAGCTGATCTCAGGGAGACCAGCCACAAAATATGCCGCGGAGCCTCAGGCCATTTTTAGCAAATCTGATATGTGTCACTATATGTAGTAATAACTTTAAACCACTTTTACTTATCCAGGCCATTCTGAGACTGTTTTCTCGTCACATATTACTGAGTCAATTTTTATTTATAAAAAAAATACCAAATTTACCAACATTTTTGAAAAATTAGAAAATTAGCCAACTTCAATTTCTCTACTTTTATAATAGATAGTAATAACTCCAAAAATAGTTGGTACTTTCCCCATATATTTACTTCATGTTTGGATCATATTGTGAATGCTATTTTATTTTTTGGGGACGTTAGAAGGCTTAGAAGTTTAGAAGCAAATCTTGAAATTTTTCAGAAAATTTCCAAAACCCACTTTTTAAGAATAAGTTCAGGTCTGAAGTCACTTTGTGGAGCTTACATAATAGAAACCACCGAAAAGTGACCCCATTTTAGAAACTACACCCCTCAAGGTATTCAAAACTGATTTTACAAACTTTGTTAACCCTTTAGGTGTTCCACAAGAATTAATGGAAAATAAACTTTTTTCAGTAACAAAGCAAGGGTTAAGACCCAAACATAACTCAATATTTATTTCCCTGATTCTGTAGTTTACAGAAACACCCTCTATGTGGTCTTAAACTTCTGTATGGGAACAAGGCAGGGAGCAGAAGGAAAGGAATGCCATACAGTTTTTGAAGGCAGATTTTGCTGGATTGGTTTTTTAACACCATGTCCCATTTGAAGCCTCCCTGATACACCCATAGAGTAGAAACTCCAAAAAAATTACCCCATTTTGGAATCTACGTGATAAGGTGGCAGTTTTATTGCTACTATTCTAGAGTACATATGATTTTTGGTTGCTCTGTATTACACTTTTTGTGAGGCAAGGTAACAAAAAATAGCTGTTTTGGCACGGTTTTTATTTTTTGTTTTTTACAATGTTCATATGACAGGTTAGATCATGTACTATTTTTATAGAGCAGATTGTTGCGGACGCGACAATACCAAATATTTGTACTTTTTTTGGTTGTTTTACATAATAAAGTATTTCTGTAAAAAAATCATGTTTTAGTGTCTCCATATTCTGAGAGCCATAGTTTTTATATTTTTTGGCCAATTGTCTTAGTTAGGGTCTCATTTTTTTGTAGATGCCGGTTTGATTGGTATGATTTTGGGGTGTGTATGACTTTTTTATTGCTTGGAATTACACTTTTTCTGATGTAAGGTGACAAAAAATGCCATTTTTTTTACACTTTTTTTTTTTTTTTACGGTGTTCATCTAAAGGGTTAGGTCATGTGGTATTTTTATAGAGCAGGTCGTTACAGACGTGGCATTACCCAACATATGTACTTTTTTAAATTTATTTAGGTTTTACACAATAATATAATTTTTGAAGCAAAAGAAAACATGTTTTAGTGTCTCCTTAGTCTGAAAGCCATAGTTTTTATATTTATTGGGCGATTGTCTTAGTTAGGGTCTCATTTTTTGCAGAATGAGATGATGGTTTGATTGGTATGATTTTGGGGTGTGTTTGACTTTTTGATCGCTTGGTATTACACTTTTTCTGATGTAAGGTGACAAAAAATTGCTTTTTTAACACCTTTTTTTTTACGGTGTTCACCTAAGGGGTTAGGTCATGTGGCATTTTTATAGAGCAGGTCATTATGGACGTGGCAATGCCAAATATGTATACTTTTTTTATTTATTTAGGTTTTACACAATAATATCATTTTTGAAACAAAAGATAATCATGTTTTAGTGTCTCCATAGTCTGAGAGCCATCGTTTTTATATTCTTTGGGCTATTGTTTTATTTAGGGTCTCATTTTTTGCAGAATGAGATGACAGTTTGATTGGTATGATTTTGGGGTGCGTATGACTTTTTTATCACTTGGTATTACACTTTTTCTGATGTAAGGTGACAAAAAAATTGCTTTTTTGACACTTTTTTTTTTTTTTTTACGGTGTTCATCTAAAGGGTTAGGTCATGTGGTATTTTTATAGAGCAGGTCGTTACAGACGTGGCATTACCCAACATATGTACTTTTTTTTATTTATTTAGGTTTTACACAATAATATCATTTTTGAAACAAAAGAAAACATGTTTTAGTGTCTCCTTAGTCTGAAAGCCATAGTTTTTATATTTTTTGGGCGATTGTCTTAGTTAGGGTCTCATTTTTTGCAGAATGAGATGATGGTTTGATTGGTATGATTTTGAGGTGTGTTTGACTTTTTGATCACTTGGTATTACACTTTTTCTGATATAAGGTGACAAAAAAATTGCTTTTTGGACACCGTTTTTTTTTTTTTTTTTTACCGTGTTCACCTGAGAGGTTAGGTCATGTGATATTTTTATAGAGAAGGTCGTTACGGACACGGCATAATATGTCAACTTTTTTATTTATTTAAGTTTTACACAATAATATCATTTTTGAAACAAAAAAAAAAAAATCATGTTTTAGTGTCTCCATAGTCTGAGAGCCATAGTTTTTTCAGTTTTTAGGCGATTGTATCAGGTTGGGTATCATTTTTGCAGGATGAAATGATGGTTAGATTGTCACTATTTTGGGGTGCATATGACTTTTTGATCGCTTGCTATTATACTTTTTGTGATGTAAGGTGACAAAAAAAATAGCTTTTTTGACATCGTTTGTATTTTTTACGGTGTTTATCTGAGGGTTTTTATTTATTTACGTTTTACAGAATAACAACAATTTTGAAACTAAAAAAATCATATTTTAATGTCTTCATATTCTGAGTGCCATAGTTTTTTTTATTTTTTGGGCGATTGTCTTAGTTATGGTCTCATGTTTTGCGGAATGAGATGACGGTTTCATTGGTATGATTTTGGGGTGCGTATGAATTTTTGATTGTTTGGTATTACACTTTTTGTGATGTAAGGTGACAAAAAATGGCTTTATTTACATAATTTTCATTTTTTATTTTTTTACGTTCACCTGAGAGGTTAGTTCATGTGATATTTTTATACAGCAGGTTCTTACAAACGCGGCGATACCTAATATGTCTACTTTCTTTTTATTTATTTACGTTTTACACAATAACATAAAAAAAGACATAGTTTAGTGTCTTCATAGTCTGAGATTGGTACTTTTTTGGGGGGCATACACCCTTTTGATCGCTTGGTGTTGCACTTTTAGTGATGTAAGTTGACAAAAAAATTGCTTTTTTTATATAGTTTTTCTTTTTTACGGTGTTTACCTGAGAGGTTAGGTCATGTGTCAATTTTATAGAGCCGGTCGATACGGACGCGGGGATACCTAATATGTCTACTTTTCTTTTTTTCCAATTTTAACAATTTTTTTTTAACTTTATTTTGGGAAATGGGCGCTTTTTTTTACTTGAAACTTTTAATTTTTTTTGTAACTTTATTTTTTAACTTCTTTTTTTACTTATGTTTTGTACATCTGTATTGTGCTGTATTGAACTGTCACTGTCTTACACTGTAAGACTCTAACAGTGCATAGGAGACCCAGCCCTGGGGCTGAATCTCCTGGGCTTCCGTAGCTAGCAGTCCCGATAAATGTTCAAGGCATCAGGGCTGCCATAGCAACCATAAGGTCCCCGTCACCGCAGCACAGAGACCCGATGGGGATTTAAAAACTGCCGCAAACCTCCTGTATGCCGCGGCATACAGGGGGTTAATCCGCCGGCGTTGGTGTTTTTACCGATGCTGGCGGATACAGCAGGGGTCTGGCTGTCAGTATCAGCCAGGCCCCTGCTGCTGATCACGGCAGCGCGTGTTGGGCAGCGCGTTAACCCTAGGAAGGGGAATTCTTGTCCTAGTGCATTAAGTAGCCATAAGTTAGGATGAGCATTCTCGTCCTAGGTCCTGGAGGGGTTAATGGTCAATGCAAAATGTCAAATAGAACTCATTAGAAATGAGTGAACCTCGATAACTTCACATGCTACCGTGCATCTCCAAGTGTATTTCTGTCCGTTAAAGGGTATATTACACAAAGTGTTAAAATACAATTGCTGAAGGCATAATCCTACATATTTTTTCACACGCTACTGTGCATCTCCAAGTGAAAATCTGTCCATAAAAGGATACCTTTCATCCAGGGCCTAAATACTAGGCCTACAATTGATATTCCCCTAAATCAGTGGTTACTGCTGTGCCTGGATTAGTGCAATACGGTACATAAATAAATAGGCAGATAGTGTTAGGTGCCTGTTAAAAAAAGGCCTGAATTTGAAATCAATACATTGGGCCAAATATTTTTTTTCTTATTGTGGCGCTTGGTGAACGGTAACAATAAGGAAAACATCTAGTAAGGGACACGACGCGGTCATGGTGGTGTTAGTGGACTCTCTGGTGCTGGGAGAGGACGTGGCCATTCTGCCACAGCCACACGTCCTAGTGAACCAATCACCTCAGGTTACAGCGATATTTGGTGGGGCCCAATGCCGTTCTAAGGCGTTAGTCAATTGGGTGGCCGACAGTGGATCCAGCATGTTCACAACATTATCTCCCACCCAGTCTTCTGAAGAAAGCGCACAGGTGGCACCTGAAACCAAGCCCATCAGTCTGTCACATCACCCCCATGCCTATCAGGGAAACTGTCAGAGCCTCAAGTTATGCAGCAGTCTTTTATGCTGTTTGAAGACCACCTCATCGGAGTCCGCACGTCTCTGATGATGACGAAACACAGTTGCCAAGTGCTGTGTCTTTTGGCAGTGTGCAGACCGAACAGGAGGTCAGGGAGGAAGACTGTGTGGAATACGATGCAGGGGACGATGAGGTCCTAGACCCCACATGGAATGAAGGTCGTGCCACTGACTTTCATAGTTCAGAGGAAGAGGCAGTGGTGAGACCGAGCCAACAGCGTAGCAAAAGAGGGAGCAGGGGGCAAAAGCAGAACAGCCGCCGCCAAGAGAGTTCGCCTGCTACTGTCCTCCGCCACCATGGACCAAGCACCCCAAAGGCAGCTTCAAGGAGTTCCCTGACATGGCACTTTTTTAAACAATGTGCTGATGACAAGACCCGAGTGGTTTGCACGCTGTGCCATCAGAGCCTGAAGCGAGGCATTAACGTTCTGAACCTTAGCACAACCTGCATGACCAGGCATCTACATGCAAAGCATGAACTGCAGTAGAGTAAACACCTTAAAAACAAGGAACTCACTCAGGCTCCCCCTGCTCCCTCTTCTGCTGCTGCCTCGGCCTCTTCCTCTGCCTCGGGAGGAATGTTGGCACCTGCCGCCCACCAAACAGAGGATGTGCTAGCATCTCCACCATGTCACACGGCAGCATTCAGCTCTCCATCTCACAAACCTTGGAGAGAAAGGGTAAATTCCCACCTACCCACCCTCGAGCCCTGGGCCTGAATGCCAGCATTTCTACACTACTGGCCTTTGAAATGCTGTCATTCAGGCTGGTGGACACAGACAGCTTCAAACAGCTGATGGCGATGGCTGTCCCACAGTATGTTGTTCCAAGCCGCTACTACTTCTACAAGACAGCCGTGCCTTCCCTGCACAACCAAGTATCAGATAAAATCAAGTGTGCATTGCGCAACGCCATCTGTGGCAAGGTCCACCTAACCAAAGATAGGTGGACCAGTAAGCACGACCAGGGACACTATATCTCCCTAACTGGTACAGTAACGCTCTTACCCCGGTATTGAGGTTCGGCTTTCAGGAGGTGTTATACTTTCACTCCCGTTTGTTCAGCCTTCTCTCCTTTAATTTGCTGTAGCACGTGGATCGCCCGACCGTAGTTCCAAAGTCCAGGCATCCTTGTTCATTCAGCGTATTAATCGTTCAGCGGGCATATTAATACGCTGAATGAACAAGGAAGCCTGGACTTTGGAACTAGCCGAACCTCAATACCGGGGGTAAGAGTGTTCCTGTACCAGCCGGCAGACTCAGGTAGGAGAGACACGTGTCTCATTGTTTTGCAGCGGGACGCCGCTGATGTGGAATATAGTGGGACTCCGCTAATACAACCTGCAAGATTGAATGGTGAGACTTTTTGAGGATTTTAGTTATAAAAGCTGGACTTTAATAAGGACTGTTAAATATGAACACTGGACAATCTATTATCATTATTATTAATTAACAAATAGTGTTACTGGATCGATTTTTGAGGGACATTGAGACTACAATTAATTATCATCACTATTAACCAAAAACGGTGGCATTGGATCAATTAAGGAGGCACTGGATATATATTGCGTTTTTGCACGGTTGGATTTGCTCATTTGCACATGCACGCTATTTGCACAACTATTGCTGGACTGCACAATTGAGGATTTAGTTTTCGTTTAGTGTCATTTTAGGAGGATTATTTCACTATTAATAGTATTGTTCATAACAGACAGACTATTGGAGGAGTTATATCTATAGGTCCTGTGAATATCTAGTGGATTGATGGTCAATAGAGAACTAGAGACCAATCCCTAGTTTATTTCTTCTGGAGACTAATGTGTATATAATTTGGTTTTAATAATAAAAACTTTGGATTTTATCTTTTATCAATTCACTATTTTATTCTCAATATCCTTGGAGTGCCCAGTATATTGTTATATTTTTGATACTCTTTTTTGTGGTGGTAAGGGTGTATCCACCATACTGAGAGCACCCGATTTGTTTTCCTGTAAATCCTGTGCATCACTTTTACTGTCATGATGCCTCTTTTGCTTCTATGGGACCTTTCTCCTCTGTCTGGGTGTCAGGGGCCTAAATTTCACGTACTTGCTTGCTGTCTTGGTGGCAGACATTTAACACTTTTTACTGTCTAATGACCGCCCCATTGTCTGGGTGTCAGGGGCCTATATGTCGTTTAATCATTTGTTGTCTTGGTGGGAGATATTAAACTGTTTTTACTGTCTAATGACCGCCACATTGTCTGGGAGTCAGGGGCCTATATTTCTTTTAATTGCTTGCTGTCTGGGTGAGACACATTAAACTCTTTTTACTGTCAAATGACCTCTCCTCTGTCTGGGTGTCAGGGGCCTACATAAATAATAATGGCCTGTTCCATTGCAGGTTGACCTGAGGCCTCAGTTGCTGGTACAGGGCCGCTCTCCTCTTTGCGGGTGCCATGGCCCTGAGTCTGCGAATGAGGCCTGTGGCACTGCAGGCAGACATGAATCCTTTTTGGCTGTGATGAAAACTTCAACTCCCATAGCAATCCCACCTGATGCCACCCCAACCTCCTATTCCACCTCATCCTCCTCCAAGTTGCCAATTGATATTGGTTAATTTTTATTTATTTTATATTATTTTAAGTCATTTCCCTATCCACATTTGTTTACCTACATTTTGCTGCCTTTTGCAGCCCTCTAGCCCTTTCCTGGGCTATTTTACAGCCTTTTTAGTGCCCAAAAGTTTGGGTCCCCATTGACTTCAATGGGGTTCGGGTTTGGGTGAAGTTCGGATCCCGAACCCGAACATTTTCGGGAAGTTCGGACAAACTTAACGAACCCGAACATCCAGGTGCTCAACTCTAAACAGGAGAAGTGTACACATACAAGAATGTGTCATGCATGCCACACCACATGTTGCCATCGGGAACCGCATGTAGGGCGACCAGGTATCAACCCCCACATGCGGCAACCAGAAACAGAGCCGCTGGCAGCAGCATGCCGGGACACCACACTAAGGGGGAAAACAAACACGCATGCCCAAATCAAACGTGTTGCCAGCGACAACCGCACGTGAGGCTATCACGTAACAACCCACATGTGTGGCAACCAGAAACCACACCGCTGGCAACCGCATGCAGCGCAACAAGTCACGACCAAGCCCATAGTCGTGACAGGTTAGCAGTCCCTGCTGAATGATAGGAATTATAAAATAATTAAATTGACTGTTTGCTGCCCTGGACTAAATGCCTATCAGGAAATATTTCCCTATTGGCAACACTCTTGCTACTGCTCCCAGGCTCTGCTGCTTCATGCCCTACTCCCCCAATAGCTATGCCACTGCTTAGAGTAGCCCTAGAAAGAAGTGGCCCTAGAGAGCTGCACAATTCACACAACCCTTCCGTCCTATGGCCAACCCTTTCAACTGCCCTTCTAAGAAGTGCCCCTGGACAACTGTCCAATTAACCTCTTCTCCCCTACCCTGAGACTAAACCCCCCCCCTCCCCCAGACCAATCCTTAGGATCCCTCCAGTAAGAAGTGGCCATGGACAATTGCCTAATTAACACTGTATACAGACCCTAACCATTAGTATCCCTACACAAGAACTGGTCCTGGACCATTGCTCAATTAACCCTTCCCCCAGAAAAACTTTTATAATACTCTCAGAAATAAGATGCCCTGGACAATTGCCCAATTATGTCGTCCAACCAACAGAGATTCAGACTAACCTTTAGGATCTCACTAGTCAGATATATCCTTGGATAATTGCCCAATTAAAAGCACTGCCCTCTCCCCCCCCAACACCAAAAACCTTGTTACCAATAAACTGAAAACGCGTTTAATGTTTAAAGAAAATGTTTATTAAAATATACTCTTTAAATTGATTTTGATGTAACTTCTTATCTGTGATGTTTCGATGTTCAGCTGCTTGTCTCTATGTAGATACCGTGGCGTATCAGATGTTTTCCCGATTTCCATGCATCATCCCAGGAAGAACATTATAAAACTCTGTTAGCTGCTGTTGTCGATGATCTAGAAAACCATGGACAATAATTTTTAGTTTACAAAAATTCCAGGATATATTAAGAAATAAAAAAATACAATAAGAAATCCTTGCACCTTATTTTGGGGATCACTGTTTGAGGGCGCTGACATCTGCCATTATACAATCGCCATCCTTATCAAATTGGTAATCTGCATCAATATCAGCCATTTCAACATCGTCGGGGTACTGCCGTTCCCTGACCTCCATTGGTTCATCTGTTTCCTCGTTTGCATCCGACATCTCGATGTCTTCTGAATATTGTCTTCCCTCTATATCCATATCCTCTATTTCGTCCATTTCCACTCGTCTTCTCTTGAGCGGGACGTCCTCGTCCACTTTAAATCTCTTGATCAGAATGGATTCCACTGCTATCTCTACTCGGAACCGCTTTCGTGAGCACATGGTGAGCCAGACGAAGACTGACACAGGTTCAAGGGATTGAGCCGGTATTGCCCACATTCTACATTGTTATATCACAAGAGGTTGACCTCATCAGGATTCTACACATTATGACATCACAAAAAGTGTGGCCAGACTAGGCATTGATTATGACAACATAAAGATTATAGTAGCTTTGCCAGACCTGAAGATTCTACATGATGACATCACAGGACATCGCAGAATTTTCCGTTTTCGTACCAGACAGTAATCAGTCATCCATTCGTAATTCCACTATGGAACCTTATGATGACCGGTGATGATATTTAGGCTCCTATCTTCTGTGTCATGTACTGTCTGCCCTGCTGTGTACACAGCTCCGCGGTGGAGAATGGATTACATGCAGTAACTTGTAGAGCACGATTATATTACAAGCCGATGTTAAAAATGGCTGATGTTGATGATTATTACCAATTTGACAAGGGTAGCGATTGTATAATGGCAGATGTCAATGCCCATTGTTTTCTAGATCAAGGAAGAACGCAGCTAATGGAGTTTTATATAATATCCTACTTGGGATAATGCATGGAATGAAGGATAGCATCTTATACGCTACCTTATCTACATAAAGACACATAGCTGAACATGTACATATTGCATCAAAAAATTACAGCAATATATTTCAATATACATGCTCTTTTAAACATTAATGTTGTTTTCAGTTTCTATGCAAGTAGGCTTCATTTTATTGTCCAGGGTAACTTCTGCTAGGGAGATCCTTTGGGTTGTTCTGATGTTCTGTGGGGAAGGGGCGGGTTTAATATGGCATCTTATTTCTAGGTAAATTGTAAGGGTAGGACTACGGTTGGTTTATTAGGCAATTTTTCTGGGCCACGTTATCATCAATGGATCCTAACAGTTAGTCTTAGGAGGGAATAATTGGGCAGTTGTCCAGGATCACTTCTTACTAGGGAATCCAAAGGGTTAATGTTGGGTAGGTGTTATTGGGATGTTGTCCAGGAACACTTCCTACTCTGGGGATCTTTGGGGTTAGTCTAAGGCGGGAAGGGTTTATTGGTCAATTGC